>JAFVLL020034119.1:0-31678 GCA_021397915.2 Tor tambroides
TAATTGTCTTCCCTATATTTTTCTAAAAATATTAATGTGACAAGGTGTGACGGGGTTGAAGACTGTAACACATTTGAAGAGATACATTGCCATAAGTTAAATTTTTTGTTTTTGTTTCTCTCTCATAAGCCGGCTGCTCTCGAAACGCTATCACGGTACTTGGTGCCACACGTGACAGTGACGTGGCGTCGGCGCCGGTTCAAGTCGGTTCAAGTTACTTGACTAAAGATCAGCCTCCTGCCTTGAAGAAATATTTATGTCCGACTGCAGCTAAATCAGTGTACAATTAATGCTTCATTTTCACCAGATAACCTCACATATCTTAAAGTTTAGTAACAGGTGACAGTAATCATTTGCAAAGAGTATTTTTTTTATTATTTTTAAAAAATTTTACAAGCTTTGAAGCAAGTATGCCAGGCCAAAAGCGTAAAAAAAAACAGCAAATGTGAGCATATTGTACATAAACAAACAAACAAAAAATTACTTAAGGCAGTACACTGAAGGACAGGATGTGGTTTCACACTTCTAGTGACTTCAAGACTTCTGAGAAACAAATGCACTTTGTGGTATAGCTGGATGAGAATGTGCTAAGTACTAACAGGTTTGTGAACATTAAGTGGCGCTTAGCAAAATCACTGATCAAATCTTCTGTATTTAAAGCTGTTCAGATTCACCTCTGCATTCATCCACCATTAATGAAGATCCTTCACGAGGGGTAGTTGAACTTTGACCAGGATTTGCCATTTCCACTCGTTCAGCTGCAGGTTCTCCGGTTCCTGCTGCTTGGTGGCGACACCTCATACATACAATTAAAAATAGGATCGAAGAGCTCAGACTCAGCAAGGCCAGTGCCCATATCTGAAACAAAAATTGTGTTATACCATTTAAAGCATAAGACAAAATCTTTAATTTAATTTGATGAATCTCATATTTATTCACATCAAACAGAATTAAATAATTCCATTAATTCACTCACCTGCGAAGTATTTCGAAAGCCAAAAAATTCCATTTGCTTTTCAGTGATGTTGTCAGAATTGATCAAAGGCTGACACCATGTTGTTGAAGCAGATATATCCGTGTGAACCGTCAGTCCTTCCCAGGAGGTTTTCGCACAAGCAAGGTATTGTCCATCAAAGAACAGCAGCATGATCCAAACAAAAGCTGGAATGATGCAGGTTAACACGGAGAGCAGATGCTTTCTTTTGCACTGTGGGCTTTGAACATAAAACATGAGTGCACTGGAGAAGAGAGCAGGAACCACAAAATATGCCACAGAAAACACCAGGTTCTTCTTTGGATCACAAGGACATGCAAAGTCCATCTCCACAAGTTTCTCAAGTATCACCATTAAAAAGCCCATAATTGCATTTGTATAAAAAGGACTCTTCTTCAGCTGTTCTTTCAAGCATTCTATCCAATTTTTGCTCATTGTCTGTGTTATTAAGGTAGAGAGATGTACAGACTAAAATTGAAAGCGATCACTGGCTGACTGTGTGTGCTGCAAATGAAGGTCACACCTTTCAAATCTTCATATATCTCTGAGACTGTCTGAGAAGCTCTGTTGTTGCAATCGAGAGACTTGACTTTGTTAAACAGGAAAGGCTGTGCACTAGTCTCTTTAATGGCATCATATAAATAAGGGGCATAATACTACAATTGAAATGACTAGTGACTCAGTCATAGAACATGTGTTACATATAAGGCCCTGTTAAAAAAATCAGATATTTCAGAGTTTGTTCATTTTTGTCTGCAAGGTCCTTTGGTGTCATGGAGTGAATTTTTAGGAATCTCATAAAGCAGTTATGGGTTTTATTTAAATTGATTTTGAATTATGAATAGTTAAAGGGATTTTCCCTTAAAAACCAAATTTCTGTCATCATTTACTCACTTTAATGCCGTTTTAAACCTGTATGACTTCCTTTCCTTTGTTGAAAACACAAAAGAAGATATTCTGAGGGAAAACATGTTTTTTTCACTGTTTGAAAAAATAAAAAACAGTTGAAACATTCTTCAAAATATCTTCTTTGTGTGTTCTGAAGAAGAAAGAAAGTCAGTCAGGTTTAAGAATAAATTATGACAGATTTTTTCTTTTTGGGTGAACTAACCCTTTAAAATGTTCATAAAGCAGGATCAGATACTTCACGTGATTTTCTTGGTTTAAAGCAGTTATTTACACATTAATAATCCAAAACAGACAACTGAGACAACGTTGAAGCTGGCAAGTCGAGCTCCGTGCAGGATGGCAGCTCCCCCGTGTTTCATGTGGCCGCTAAGTCCTCTAGGAAGGCGATGAAGCGGACCTGACACGGGCAACACGGAGATGTGGGGAGTTACTCTTCTCCAGGAGATGGCGAGGACAGTGCCACTCCTTTCCCCATTGGAGGGCCGGGTGGAGAATCCTTGTTTTCATTTTCTTTCAGTTTTGCCGCTAGCTCAACAACCCAGCCAGTCGTGGGTTGAGCGACGCGCCTCTTCCTCACTCTCATCTGCGATGCCCTTTACTGCTGCACCACCAGGCTGTTTGTCGATTGTCCCTCTGGTCGAGCCTTGGTCGAGCATCCTCCATCACGCCTTACAGTTAGACTTGGCGGAGCAGTCTGTACTGGGTTAAATGTCCATATTGTGTGTCCATATGGCAATCCTATAAGTGTATTCTTGCACGGTAAGGTTTCCCTCTTGGTAGACCTGTGTCTTCCCCTTGACAGAATCTCCTCTGTCAGTCTTTGCTGGCAATAGTTCCATCCCTACTCCCAGGTAGGACCTGCCTCAGAAACCCGTTCCATATGTAGTACTGCCTCCTAGGTCAGTCCATATTAGTATTTCCACATCACCTCCCTTTGGGTAGGATGTGGCCTCCGCAGCAACCTTCTGCTTGGAAGGCTCACTTCCCCAACGTTCATCTAGCCATTGCTGAAAAAAAGGAAAGATCTGAAGCAGTCTGTCTCATGAAGGTTAAAATTCCTTTTGCCAAGAAATTTTTCATGAATGGAACAGCAGCAATGGCCTTCTCCAGCAGCAATGTACTCACCTTTGGCCCCTCTCGGTACCAAGGTCAGCGAATTTGTGCTGGGACGTTGGGAAGGTTATGACTTATGCGTAGCATTTGCCTTGACATGCTGCACACAGCTTGTCAGCATTTGCAGCGCCACAGGTTTTAACGGCGTTGAGTGGTCGTGGCGCTTTCCATAGACCCCTAATGTCGTCATGGCATAACTCATAGCTCCGCATGCTAAATCCACTAGCCAATTTTCATTGGCATTTTCTCTTAAACTCAGAAGAGACTGGTGCTAGAGACCTGCGTGGGACGTGCCCGCCCGCTCCTGCAGAAATATGTTATCTTGTCCCACTCACAATATTAGCTCATGTATGTTTCCGTGTGTGCATCTGTAAGGGAGAGAGTGTCGGGAGAAACAGAGTATGTGCTTTCCGTACATAATAAAATGTAATTTTGTGGCAAAAACATGTAAATGATCTGTCGTTTTTATCCTGTTATTTACTATATTCATTTGTTTGGTTAGTGCCGTCATGAGTTTTGGTAATTTTTTCTGTTTAAGGCTGAAAGGACCTTTAAAGTTATTGAAATCATTTGGCTAAGTGATATGAACATGTGATGTGTTCAAAACCTGCCTGCAACTAAGTTCACCCTGCATTTCCCTGAAAATAATTGCACACTTTAGAACGTTCGCCAGCCAATCAGATTCAAGCATTCAACGGCCTCGTAGTATAAATAGAAACTCTGCCTATGCTTGTGCATTTTAATCATTTTTGTTATATTAGCTGTTCTTGTTTTGTGCAATAAATGAATAACAGTTTATATGTTTTTAGATATTTTATGTTTAGATATTTCTATTTTGCGGGAATCCCGTGAATCATTTTATTCTCCCGCATCCCTTACACACACGAGTCTCTACCCGCCTGCACTCGCCCATCAAGTGTTGTTCCACGCTGCGCTCTGTTGAATTGGGTCCCGCGCAGAGGTGTAAAAAGTACCTGAATACCATACTTGAATAACAGTACAGACACCTTACTGTGAGAATTACTCCACTACAAGTTACAAGTCACCAATTCCAAAACAACTTCAATAAATGTCTTAGAATATCTGATTACTTAAATATTTTACTTATACTAAATACAGGCTCAAAGATGCACTAGTCAAAGAGACATGCCAGTCAAAAACTAACTTTGTGGAGAAGCTGGGGAAAACAGGCAGAGGCAAGGATCTATGTGCAGGTATTTCATGGAAAAACTAGAACAAACAATAAGCCAAAAACCAAAGGGAACAAAGAACAGAATGACAGCCAAACAGACAACCATTACATTCAACAACTCACAAAGAACTAAAGAAACACTAGAGATATGTATACATACAGAAGTCTAACAAGCTGAACAAGATAAGATACAAACTAACTACAAACACCACGGAAGACAGGAAGTGACAAAAAAATCCAAGACAAGGCACAGAGAACATGTAACAAAAACAAGAGCGAGCTGATTTGTGAGGAGAGCAATCATGTTTATTTTCTAAAACCAAAATAAAATTCAATACCTCAAAATTGCAAAAACAAAAAATTAATAAAATAGTGTTAAGTAAAATTAAAGGGCTTATATGACAATGCTAAAAATAACATTATGTGTGTATTTGATGTAATGCAATGTGTTTATGCAACGTAGGGTTCAAAAACACATTATTTTCCACATACCTTACATTTATTGTTGCTCCTCTCTTCCCTGCCTTTCTGAGACGTGTTGATTTTTACAAAGCTCATTGTTCTGAAAAGCGAGGCATGCTCTGATTGGCCAGCTATCCAGTGCGTTGTGATTGGCCGAATACCTCAAGTGTGTGGCGGAAATGTTACGCCCCTTACCGTATTTGGAAACACACAGCATCTCCACGACATGGCGACGGAACAATACTACAGCGAGAATAGAAGTTACAACTTTACGACAACAAACTCTGATTTAAAGGGGTCCTATTATGCTCTTTTACAAAGTCTTGATTTTGTTTTAGGGTGTACTAGAACATGCTCTCATGCTTGATGGTTCGAAAATCGCATTATTTTTCACATAATTTACATTATTACAATACCTTTCTCCCCAGCCTGACACAAACGACTCGATTAGTTCCGGGTTTGATAGAGAAATTACGCCTTCTAGAAAAACGAAATGTGTTGTGATTGGTTAGCTGTCCCAGTGCGTTGTGATTGGCGAACAGCTTAGACGGTGTTTCAGTATTGCCCCGCCCCTTGCCAGAACAGCAAGTTCGTCAATATTGCTATATCAATTCAGACCCCGAGAATATTGAACAAGAGGATCGCGCAGAACCTTTGCACGCACGGATATTGCAAGACGTATTAAAGTGGTAATGTTATTGTTGTTGTTTTGTTTCTTGGCTAAATCACGTTTTAGATAGGATGTCAACAACAGCTTAAAAATAACTGCATTGACTATGTACAGATAAGTGCAACGGTAATATGTATTGTTTATTGTTCTTTAATTCTAACATTGTAACATGAATTGCACTGAAACTGTTATACAGTTGAATTTACTCATACCATAGTCCCACAGACTCTATTTGTGGCGGCATATATTGTACAGGTCCTTCTCAAAAAATTAGCATATTGTGATAAAGTTCATTATTTTCTGTAATGTACTGATAAACATTAGACTTTCATATATTTTAGATTCATTACACACAACTGAAGTAGTTCAAGCCTTTTATTGTTTTAATATTGATGATTTTGGCATACAGCTCATGAAAACCCAAAATTCCTATCTCAAAAAATTAGCATATCATGAAAAGGTTCTCTAAACGAGCTATTAACCTAATCATCTGAATCAACTAATTAACTCTAAACACCTGCAAAGATTCCCTGAGGCTTTTAAAAACTCCAGCCTGAACATTACTCAAAACCGCAATCATCTTCTGGGTAAGACTGCCGACCTGACTGCTGTCCAGAAGGCCATCATTGACACCTTCAAGCAGAGGGTAGAACACAGAAAGAAATTTCTGAGCGAATAGGCTGTTCCCAGAGTGCTGTATCAAGGCACCTCAGTGGGAAGTCTGTGGGAAGGAAAAAGTGTGGCAGAAAACGCTGCACAAGGGAAGAGGTGACCGGACCCTGAGGAAGATTGTGGAGAAGGACAGATTCCAGACCTTGGGGGACCTGCGAGGCAGTGGACTGAGTCTGGAGTAGAAACATCCAAGAGCCACCGTGTACAGGCGTGTGCAGGAAATGGAGCCACAGGTGCCGCATTCCCAAGGTCAAGCCACTTTTGAGGAACCAGAAACAGCGGCAGAAGGCGCCTGACCTGGGCTACAGAGAAGCAGCACTGGACTGTTACTCAAGTGGTCAAAGTACTTTTCGGATGAAAGCAAAATTTTGCATGTCATTCGGAAATCAAGGTGCCAGAGTCTGGAGGAGGAAGACTGGGGAGAGAGGGAAATGCCAAAATGCCTGAAGTCAGTGTCAAGTACCCACAGTCGAAGTGATGGTCTGGGAGTGCCATGTCAGCTGCTGGTGTTGGTCCACTGTGTTTTATCAAAGGGCAGGGTCAATGCAGCTAGCTATCAGGAGATTTTGGAGCACTTCATGCTTCCATCTGCTGAAAAGCTTTGTGGAGATAGAGGTGCCCATTTTCAGCACGTCTAACACCTCACAGTGCCAAAACCATAGTGAAATGGTTTACTGACCATGGTATTGCATTGATGGCCTGCCAACTCCTGACCTGAACCCCATGAGGAATCTGTGGGATATTGTGAAGAGAGAAGTTGAGAGAGCATAGGAACCAGCCTCTGGATGACTTAAAAAGACCGCTATCCGAAGCATCCTGGGCCTCCATAACACCTCAGCAGTGCCACAGGCTGGTTACCTCCATGCCCGCCGCATTAGAAGCAGTCATTTCTGCAAAGGATTCCCGACCAAGTATTGAGTGCATAACTGAACATAATTATTTGAAGGTTGACTTTTATTTATTAAAAACACTTTCTTTTTATTGGTGGGATGAAATATTGTATTTTACTGAGATAGAATTTGGGTTTTCATGAGCTGTATGCCAAAATCATCAATATTAAAACAATAAAAAGTGTGATTGCTTCAGTTGTGTGTAATGAATCTAAAATATATTAAAGTCTAATGTTTATCAGTACATTACAGAAAATAATGAACTTTATCACAATATGCTAATTTTTTGAGAAGGACCTGTATATGCAAATTTATTCTCTGCCAGCAGGAGGCGATGTTGGAGCAGGAGAGAGATCGAGGTTTCCCCGGTAACGCTGCACACAAAACAGAGCTCTGCTCACAAACACTGCTTTATCAGACATATGCAAGATGAAATGAAAATGACATCCAAAATTCTGAAAACAGTTGGTTTCCATCAGAAATACAGTGATATAAGAACACCCGCACTGGGTTTCGATTTTGAAATGTGCAGAGCTCAACCAAGTGTTCTCCCCACCAGCCAACCATTCAAATTTCCGTAGGCGGGATTTACAATTTATGATGTCACAAATACAGGAAAACAACTTTGTAATCCAAACGAGCCGTTCGTTGTAGTTCTTGAAAAGGGATTTTTAAAAAACGAAATATCTGCCTTTCGGAGTGGACTTTGAGATTTGTAACGTTGTAGATCGTTTTATGCCCAAACATACACACTGACTAAAATTCAAAAAGTGAAAAAACATAATAGGATGTCACATATCGGATGGAGAGGCATACGAGGGTGAGTAAGGTAAAAGTTTCTTTATTAAACAAACTGAAGATAACCTCAACGGGTAAGTGCAATGAAGCTTTTAAATGAATAATGAAGCTTAGTAAACTGAGGAATGGATCATCCTTATCTTTCCCTTCAGTAGCATCAACTGGACGAAGACATCCACAGGGCCTCACGGATCCAGCAGGTAAGTGAATAGACGGATGAAGAGCTTGTAACCTCGCAACCAAACCATGAGTGTCTGGATTGAGTGATGTTATATAGGGAGCATGATTGGTAGTAACAGGTGTGGAGGATTCCCTGATGGAGGTCAGGTGTGAGTGATAATGACGGAGTGCAGGTGAGTGGCCAGAGGGATGCTGGGAAATGCAGTGCAGTTCAATAGGTGACTGTGACAGTTACCCTCCCTCGAAGGAGCGGCTTCCAGACGCTCCAGAGGCGGAGCATATGAGGAACCAGGAGGGATCAAGTGCCCGGTCCATGCAATGGCCATCCATGGAGGGAAGATGGAACAGGAATCCAGCCAAGGTGGAGCAGATGAAGCCGAAGCCCACCAGGGCGCAACTGAAACCCACCAGGGTGGAGCAGACGAAGCCGAAACATAGGCCACAGACAGATTACCAATGACTACTACGGCAGGAATAGGGTAGGCCATAGGTTCACCGACGACCTCCCTGGTCATGGCGGTACATACAAGGGGTTCCTGAATGGCTTCTTTGGCCTTTAGGATTGATGTTAGCATTAGCACAAACTCGAGCACTAGAACTGGTTCTGGAGCTGGGATCTTGGAATTTGAGGCCCTCCCTGAGCCAGTCTTGGTAACAGGATGGCGCTCTTGAAGCGCGGACTCTTGGGGAACTTGGGTGCGCTCTGTCAGCGTGGAAATTTCGGACACCTGGGGCCGCTCTGACAGCGCAGACACCAGGGGGCGCTCCCACAGCGCGGAGCCGGACGGGACCAGCGGAGACACAGGGGGGCGCTTGCGAGGAGCGGGCTCTGGGCGCTCTTGAGGAGCGGGGCTGGCCGAGACCAGTGAAGATAAAGGAAGGTTGGAATGGGGATCAGGTGTCCTTCCTGGGCTCAATGGGGAACTGGATTCCTTGGAACTGGGAACGGCTCTTCTGGCCGTGGTTTGAGAACTGGATTCTCTGGGATCGGGAACGGCTCTCCTGGCCGTGACAAGAGAACTGGATTCTCTGGGATCAGCACTCCTGGCCGGGGCTTAAGAACTGGATTCTCTGGGATCGGGAACGGCACTCCTGGCCGTGGTTTGAGAACTGGATTCTCTGGGATCGGCACTCCTGGCTGGGGCTTGAGAACTGGATTCTCTGGGATCGGCACTCTTGGCTGGGGCTTGAGAACTGGATTCTCCAGGATCGGGAACGGCACTCCTGGCCGTGGTTTGAGAACTGGATTCTCTGGGATCGGCACTCCTGGCCGGGGCTTGAGAACTGGATTCTCCAGGATCGGGAACGGCACTCTTGACCGTGGTTTGAGAACTGGATTCTCTGGGACTGGAAACGGCACTCCTGGCCGTGGTTTGAGAACTGGATTCTCTGGGATCAGGAGGGAATTTAAAAACAGGAATCTCCTCTGGGCTAAATTGTGGAACCCTCTGTTGGCTCGACTTGCAAATGAGGTTGCGCTTACGTGGAGCAGGCACTGGAAGGCATTTGCGAGGAGCGGGCACCAGAGGATGCTGTCGAGGAGCGGGCACCGGAGGGCGCTGTCAAGGAGCGGGCACCGGAGGGCGCTCAGGAGGCGCAGGTAAGGCTAAGTGCTTACGAGGGGCCGGCACTGGAGGGTGCTCTGGGCTGTAGTCAGCAGCGGCCGGTGGGCTGGAGTCAGTGACGGCCAGCGGGCTTGGTTTTGAGCTGTGGACCGGATTAGTTTTGGGAGCTGAAAACGAAGGGTGGAAGGCTGATTTCAGCCCCCAAGTCAGCACTGTTCGAAACCCACTTCCCCAAGAGCTTGTAATCTCACGACCAGACCATGAGTGTCTGGATTGAGTGATGTTATATAGGGAGCATGATTGGTAGTAACAGGTGTGGAGGATTCCCTGATGGAGGTCAGGTGTGAGTGATAACTCAGTGCAGGTGAGTGGCCAGAGGGATGCTGGGAAATGCAGTGCAGTTCAATAGGTGACTGTGACATAGGACCCCTTTAAAAGTTTCTTTGCGTAAACATTTGGGCAGTGTTATGCAAATCGTTCAACCAGTGACGTAGATATGGATATGTGGGGGCGTGTTTGAATGAGGAATTTTAGGAAGGTGTGGATGAGTCTTAACTTTTAGAAATATCATCTCTTTGGGTTTGAGACTTTAATCTTGGCGACTTTACGGATCTTATCTATGCACGAACAGCTTGTAACACACCAAAGACAAAGGAAAACAGGAAATCATGGGGGTCATATGACCCCTTTAAAAAGTCAAAGTCTTCTTGCACTGGATGTGTTGGTTTCGGCCTCATTGCCAACTGCAGTCATGCCCTCATCTCATATATAAAACACCTGTGATTCACAACTACTTGCTGAGGAACTCACATTCAAGTAAAGTAGCCCTGTTGACAAGTTTGGGTGAGTAGGGGCAAAATGCACAAGATATAGTACTCAGTGGCCTGTAGTTGGCAATATCACATCTTTTGTAGCAGAAATAAACTGCTGCAGAAAAGCTAGGTGCCATGCAAAATGTAATGTGTAACTGCAACATTTATTTCAAATGTAGTGGACTAAAGAGTACAGATACTCATTCAAAAAAGTAGTAAAGTAGAGAGTAAAAGTTGCTCATATCATTGATACTCATTAAAACTACAAAGTATCCGAAAAGATACTCAAGTACAGTAATTAGCTACATTTACTCAAATATTTTAAACCTTTGGTCCCGCAAGAGTGCAAGTCTCTAATTGGGGCACCCAAGTTAGACCCCTAATGTCATCACGACATAACATCTCCATTCCCTCCATCAGGGAACAAGATAACCGAGACGTTTTAAAAAACACTTTTTTCATGTTAACTTGTGCTGAAGTTTATTTAACTAATTTTTGGCAACCGTGTAAACTTCTTAGTTAATTGTTACAACAAACTATATGTAGTTGAGTTTAGTGCCCAATTAAAAAAACTTTTGTCATGTTAACTTGTGTTGAAGTTTATTTAACTCATAATTTTAAGGCAACCATGTAAACTTCTTGGATAATTGTTACAACAAACTATACTGTATGTATTTAATTAAGTGCACAATTAAGTTGAGTGGACTTACATTTGAAAGTTGATACAATATTTAATCTAAATTTATGACACCAAAACAATGTTAAAAAACAAGTTGAAACAACAAAATCTGTCACGATCTCTAGCTGAAGGTCCGGCGAGCTCTGCTAGAGGGCACCCCATCCTGTACGTTTTACCATTCGCCCCGGACTCCATTTCCCATAATCCTTTGCCCGGACTCATCATCAATTGCAATCGCCTGTCTCTCATCACCTCATCAGTCTCACACCATAAGAATAGCACACACACGCTCACATTGCTGGTGATTGAATGTTCGAAAGTTTTCCTAGTTTTCTGTGTGTACCTTGTTTTCTGAGTTTTTGACCCTGGACTGTTTCCTTGATTCTGATTGTTTGCTGCCTGCCCTTACCATTGCCTGTTATCTGTATTACTCTTTTGCCTCTGTCTTAGATATAACTGTTTTCAGTTACTGGACCCTGCCTGTATGACTACGCCTTGTCGAATAAAACCTGTATTTGGATCCCCAACTCCGTTGTCGCCTCCCTCATTACAAAATCATTATTTTTGAATACATCAAATGATCAGTTTCAATGAACTCAAAATTGAGGCAACCAGGTTACTTTCTTTTTTAAGATAAACCAACAAATAATTTTTTACAGTGCAAGTACCACTTCTGAAAAGACAAAAATTTAGCTTTAAAAAAGCGTGCAGAAAATTTGTCTCTGAAATTAGTCTTAATACTTATTTTCTTGAATGTATTTCATACAAAAAAAATAAATAAATAAAATAAAAAAAGGTACTGACTTTTGATTCTATTTGAGCTTCTATTTTGAGTTCCTGTATATTCTGACTGTTTGACAAGCAATTGTTGGGTTGCTGGTTAAGTGTTGGTTCATTAAACATCTTTTTTTTTTCTGCCTGAAGATCAACCTGCTGCCTTGAGGAAATTTTTACAGCTGACTGCAACTAAAACCAGTATGTCAGTGTACAATTAATGCTTAATGTTCACCTGATAACATCGCATATCTTAAAGTTTAGCAACAAGTGACAGTAATCAGTTGCAAAGTGAGTGTGTTTTTTTTGTTTGTTTTTTTACAAACTTCAAAGTAAGTATACTAATCCAAAGGCGTAAAAACAATAACAGTCAGCAAACGTGAGCATATTGTACCATGTTGCTTAACGCAGTGCACTGAAGGACAGGATGTGGTTTCACACTGTCAGTAAATTCAAGACTTCTGAGAAACAAATGCACTTTGTGGTACAGCTGGATGAGAATGTGCTATAAACATTTTTTTCCCCTTTTTGTAACATTTTAAACATGTTTGTGAACATTAAGTGGCACTTAGCAAGATCACTGTTCAAATATTCTGTATTTGGAGCTGTTCAGATTCACCTCTGCATTCATCCTCCATTAATGAAGATCTTTCAAGAGGGGTAGTTGAACTTTGACCAAGATCCTCCATTTCGACTCGTTCAACTTCAGGTTCTTCGGCTCCTGCTGCTTGGTGCCACATACATCCAATTATAAATAGGGGAGAAAGCTCATACCCAGCATGGCCAGTGCCACTATCTGAAGCAAAAAATTATAACATTTAGAGCAATTTATAACATTTTAAATTGATGAATCTCATCTTCGTTGACATCAAACAGAATTAAATCATCCCATTTATTCACTCACCAGGGAAGTATTTCGATAAACATAAAATTCCATTCGCTTTTCAGTGATGTTGTCAGATTTTATCAAAGGGTGACAGCATGTTGTTGAAGCAGATATATCTGTGTGAACCATCAATGCTTCCCAAGAGGTTTTCGTACAGGCCTTTAAAGTATCACCATTAAATGAAGCTTCACTACACTGAAGCTACCTCCTGGGAAATGTTGCAAGCTAAGCTACAGCAACATGCCAAAAGCATTTTACTACATCTAAGCTATTTTTTACAATTTCATGTTTTATTGAACCAACTTCATTCTATATCAATGCCATCTCAGTAATCAATAAAACTGTCAGTCAAACAGATAGGCAGGCATAATTGACCGTTCGTAAAGACCCACCCTCCTAAGTTACTGTTGCTATACCCAACAAACAATGCCAGCTCTCACACTACAAATCATGTTCTCACTCAGTGAAAAATACATCGCAGAGCAAAGAGGAAACTGACAATGTGCCGACAGACAAGACAAAGCAGGTTACTTCTGATATGAAACAAGGTCTCAGGACTCTCAGCTTTCAAATTTTGTAATTTTTAAAGAAATTCAAATTATAAATACCATTTTGTTCTTTAATGTGTCGTGACAAATCACTGTATTGCCTAAGTTCAAACATGTGAACTGATCGTCTTTTCATATTTACTGTTGTAGCAATAAGCTTCTCTATTCTTTTGGGCAAAAAATTGACTCGGGTCTTTGTTCAAATTTCAATCGTTTACTGAATGTTCTCGTACAATGAACAGAAACAAATAAACTCCGGTCAAAAAACTGTGTTGCTCCGTCTTTCTTTCCTTCTTAAAAAGAGCACCCCCTGCCCCAAGGTGCTTAAAGGCAGTCCAATAATAAATGGAGCAAACCATTACAGAATAAACATGGAGGGAGTTTAATCAATGTACATATAAATCTAAACATATTAGAATATCTATTCAAGCACTTTTAACTTTAATGTTAAATTTTAATTACATAAATTATGGCTCTTACATTCCCAGCCCTAAATTATCTAGAGCAGGGGTGGGTAAACTCGGCCCTTCCAGGCCACTTTCCTTCAGAGTTTAGCTTCAACCCTAATCAAACACATCTGAACCAGCTAATCATTGTCTTCAAAACTACTAGAAGGCTACAGGCAGGTGAGTTTAATCAGGGTTGGACCAAATCTCTGCAGGAAAGTGGCCTGGAAGGGCCAAGTTGGCACATCACTGATCTACAGCCATAAACCTTCAGAATAAGAGTCTTTGAAGTCACAACTTGTACTTCCATTCAATCCACAATCAGCTTCTTGTAGAAGACATATTTTGGAGATGGTTCAATCCAGTGTGCTGCTTTTTGTCTGAACACACACAGTGCGAACATTTCCTTTAGAGTCAGGCATTGTTTTGATGATGCGACCCATCATCCAGGAATTCCGAGGTGCATTGGAATCCATAATCAGGACGATGTCTCCAATCTTGAAGTTTCTTTTCAGCCTGGACCATCACTGACATTCCTGCAGAAGAGGTAAGTATTCCAGAGTCCACTGATGCCAGAAAAGATCCGCCAGGTACTGAATTTGTTTCCATCTGCGCCTTGCATAGACCTCATCTTTTTTGAACACGCCTGGAGGAAAGCTTGCTTGTTTCCTCATCAACAACAGATGGTTAGGGGTCAAGGCTTCGAGGTCGTTAGGGTCATCAGACATTTTAGTAATATGCCTATCATTGATGATTGATTCCACCTCACACAATAGTGTATGTAGGCCATCATCGTCCAATACCTGCTGTCTCAGTACGGAATTCAGAACCTTTCTCACTGTGCGAATCTGACGTTCCCAAGCCCCGCCATGGTGAGATGCTCCAGGAGTGTTAAATATCCACTGAATTTCTCTTTTTAACATCTCTTTTTGAATCGTTGCCCGATTCAAATTCTGCAATGCTTCAACTCCTTATCAGCTCCTGTGAAGTTCGTTCCCTTATCGGGACGGATTACTGAGACATGACCTCTTCTACAAATGAATAGGCATATAGCATTGACACATGCATCTGTGTCCAGAGAAGGTGCGACTTCTAAATGAATAGCTCTAATGGTGAGGCAGTAAAGAGCACACCATATCTCTTGACCATACAGCGTCCTCTTCTCACCTCAAACGGTCCGAAGTAATCGACTCCATTATTACTGAATGGTGGTTTGTCAGGAAGCAGCCTATCTTCTGGCAAATCTGCCATCTTTTGCACACCAATCTTTGCATGCAATCATTTGCAGATAAGACATGCATAAATTGTCCTTCTAACTGCATAATTTGCTTGTGGAAGCCAGTATTTCTGTCTTAGCTTTGCCAGGACATTGTTTCGGCCCAAGTGACCAACGCCTTGGTGGATGTGTTCAAGAATTAGGGAGCATATACGGAGGTCTTTATGCAAGATGATGGGATGCTTTGATTCTTCAGGCATCGCCGATCTGCTCAATCTACCTCCAACACTTAACACGCCATCCTCAAGGTAAGGATCCAATCAGAATATGCAGCTGTCTTTCCTGACATGCATCTTTCCTTGTTGCAAGATTTTTATTTCTTCCTGAAACTTCTGTTTCTGGCTGTAACGAATTAGATCCAGCTCAGCATTTACCATATCCTCCATGGTAGGTGTTCTTTCTTTCAAACCTCTTTTGTAGGTATTTAATTCTTTCTGTACCAGAATGTTTTGCATATTGGGATCTTTTTCTGTTTGACTGATCCTTGTCTGTATCTCCTTCCTCTTGTGACTTAAATCCAGCAGGATTTCTTTGAGATGCGTTAGTCATACTACAGCCTTCTTTAGGCGATGCCCAGCTTGAATAATAACAAACAAGACATTCTAGACCTTCCTTAGTGTTCTGAGTGCCTATTGCGTTAACAGTGGAAATCTTTTTGAGCTTGCTGTCATCGACTGCAAATGACATTGAATTCTCAGGTCTAACTGGCCACTTACATAGTTTCCTGCTGAAGCCACAAGGTCCTTTGATCTAGTTTTTGCTTTCGATCAAGTTGTCCGCATTTAGGCCTCTTGAAGCTTGGTCTGCAGGATTATCTGCCGAGCTTACATATCTCCACTGAGAAGGTTTAGAAGCCTCTCTAATTAATGAGATTCGGTTTGCAACAAACGTCTTGAATCTTGTGGAGTCATTTTCTATGTATCTCAGCACTGTGGTGCTGTCAGTCCAAAAGTTTGACTCCTCAAGATTGATTTGAAGCTCCTGTCTCGGCATCCTATCCATTTTGACTGGAATGGTGGCTGCTGTTAATTCCATTCTTGGAATAGTAACCTGCTTGAGTGGCGCCACTCTGGACTTTCCCATCATGAATGTGCAGCTCTTTTGATTGTGGTCATTTGTCAACAAGAGATATGTGACCGTCCCGTATCCGTTCTCGCTAACATCTGCAAAGTGGTGCAACTGAAAGGTCTTGACATGCCCGAACACTACATCTACTCACACTGAAGTTTGCGAGCTTCTGCAAATCTTTCAGCCAGGACAGCCACCTCTCAGCCTTTTTCCCTACAATCTCTTCATCCCATGTTATTTTCTCTCTGCACAGGTCCCTCAGAATGAGCTTTGCCGGTAGCACAAATGGTGCTAGGAACCCAAGAGGATCGTAAACAGACCCAACAACCGACAATATACCTCTTCGGGTAAGTGGTTTATTTTGCATTTCAATCTTAAAATTAAACGTGTCATTCTCTGTACACCACAGACTTCCCAATGCTCTTTCCATGGGAAGCAACCCACTCTTCAGATCTAAGTTTTTCACGTCAGTGGCTCATTCTTCTTCAGGGCTGGACAAAAGTACAGTTCTGCTATTACTAGTCCATTTCGTCAAATGGAAACCACCTCGATTACAAAAGCACTCTGATGTCACTTGCAAGAATGACTGCTTGTTTCTCAGTTGCCACTGATTTAAGGCAATCATCAACGTAAAAATTCCTCAGTGTCTGAGCTGCTTCTGGAATAATGTCGTTGATTCCATCTTCTGCTGTTCCTTGAAGAGCGTAACAAGAGCAACTCAGTGAAGAAGCTGCACAAAACAGGTGTACACGCATCCTGTACTCCTCTTCATCTTGATCTAGGTTGCCGTTGGGCCACCAGAGGAACATCAGGAAGTCTGCATCCTCCCTAGGTACTGAAACATAATAAAACATTGATTCGATGTCAGCCATCATTGCAATCGGCTCCTCATGGAATCTGTTCAACGCCCCAATAAGCGTGTTGTTGAGGTTAGGCCCTTGAAGTAACTGACCATTCAAAGAAAATCCTTGGTAAGATGAATTACAGTCAAAGACAACACAGATTTTCTTCTGATGATGATAAACCCCGTGGTGAGGAATGTACCAGACCTTTCCATCACCACGGTGTAAATTCTCGTCAGGTACTTTCTCAGCATACCCTTTCTCAATGATGTTGTTCATAAATCTGGTGTAGTCCTCATAGAAATCAGGATACCTTCTGAGCCTTTTTTGGAGGCTCCTGAGACGCTGTTCCGCTACATCCCGGTTGTTCGGCATCTTGATCTTGTCGTCTTTCAAAGGTAATCTCATGTAGTAATGACCATCCATGAACTGAGTAGACTTGGTCACAGACATCATGAATTGTCGGTCCTCTTGTGACATTTCAGAATTATCCTCATAACGATGTTCAGGAAAATCCATATTAACCTGTTAACCTGCACCCCCCCCATTTTGGGCCTCACAGCTGAAATTGACCTACCTAAATTAAAATGGTAACATTTCCTGACAATAATGTGCTACACACACAATTTAGGTATCTTTGGAAAGAAGACAC
Organism: Tor tambroides; assembly: GCA_021397915.2. NCBI lineage: Eukaryota > Metazoa > Chordata > Actinopteri > Cypriniformes > Cyprinidae > Tor > Tor tambroides. The sequence goes on from JAFVLL020034119.1 coordinate 17,429, forward strand.
TCTAGGCTTTACTATCCATCATCTAGAGTTGATAATGCTCAAAAAATAAAAAGTTATAGACACTGAAGTGCCTTGAAAATGTTTTACAACACTGAATGTTTTTTTTATTTCATAAACAAATACATGAAATAAGTCCTGGAGCAATCCAGAAAAGTAATGGGTTGAAAGTCACATGTCTAATGAGTTTATATTTGAAGACGATCCCATAAAAAATGAGATTCATGCAATCATTTTTCTGAGAATATTTCTAGTCCCCCCCCCCCCCTGTTTGATGAAAATTACCACCAAATGTATTGAAGAATTCCACAAACTATTTTAGTCATTATACAGTTTTTCAATTATAAAATAATAGACAGAATTTTAGACATCATATAAGTGATTTATTTGAGCACTAAAAATACAATAGGAATAATTTGAGTAATAAAAAAGAAAAATAGAAAAAAAATAAGAATTTGCTTTGTGTGTAGTAGCCTACATACTCAATACTCTGACTGCCAGAGATAAACTGATATTGCCAGACATTCACACTGATTGCAGTCAGTAATCACACGCTGATGTCCGTCGATAGAGATGATAATCAACACAGATGAGCTATATCATCAATAATAGTGTCATTGACAGCATTCTGATAGCCGTCATAAAGTTGGTAATCACACGCTAATGTGCCTTCATAGAGATGGTAATAAAAGCAGATACAGCCACGTTCTACACAAGACACACACACACATATGATAAATGTTGAAAAAAAGAAAGAAAAATACTTATTTGTGCAAAAAGGCGATCGCTAAGTTACGCCCCCCTCAGATGACAGGAGCGTCACAGCGTGCGTCACGCGCTGTCACGAGAGAGCGCCAAATTCAAATAAACAATATTCTGCGGATCTGTGACTTTTTTTTTGGATGGTTTCATTCTGTTTGTAAAACTGTATGCTACAAAACCGTGTTGTTTTTTTTACCACCAAGACGCTGTTTTTGAGCGTAATTTATTCCATAACGGACACAAACAATAACTCTCCCGAAGAAATGAAATGTAAACAAAGGAATATCCATCCAAATTACAACGTTATTGTTTTGTTGGAATAAAAGTGCTCAATGAGATGTTGTTCTTTGGACCCTTGCCTTTCTAACTAAACCGAGATTTCAGCAGTGGACGCGTTTGTGACTCGTTATTACAATGATGATGGTACGTACTGCTTTTTTATTCTGCATGTTTTGATATGTACTGCTTACACAAATGTAGCAAATACATTCCTTATAAGCTTTCAACCGAAAAACAGCGATCTATCATCGATGCTTGAGGCTTAGACCTTCAGAATGATATATAGTTTGTCAAGATTAACTTTGTTTAGGAATAGATTAAATGAAACGGGACAATGACATGTGCAAACAAAGAGCGTTCGGTGCGAGAGCGCTCTGGTGCGGGTTAACAGGTTAAACTGCTTCACCAGGAAATCTTCAATCTTCTCCACAGATATGTGATTCACTGTATAGCTCTGTATACCAGATTTTCTTGTCTTAATGCTCTCTTCCTTTGGTCCATTGACTATCCAGCCAAGAACGGTCTTCACTGCATAAGGCCCATTGCTTATGCTGTTTATCACCTTCCATGGTTCCATGGCCTTATGAGCGTTCACTCCAATAAGTAGCCCTACTGCAGCCTTGATACATGAAAGTCGAACTTCATTCAGGTAAGGCCATTTCTCAATATCCTCCTGTTTAGGAATGTTCCCTTCTTTCACGGGCAAGTGTCGCTGAGTCAAAACATTGGGTAGATCGATATAAGTATTCTCTTCTAAACCACACACTTCTAAGTCAGACAGCAAGTATCCTCTCACCTTTTTTTGTTGACCCATAGTGCAAAGCATAAAATCAGTCTTCTTGCCCTGTATGTTCAGTTGATGCATGAGATCTTCTGTGCAAAAGGTGGTTGTGCTTCCTGGGTCTAGGAAAGCATACAGTAAGTCTCTACCGATTTTTCACTCTTCTTTGATTTCACCTTTAAAGGTAAAACGGAGAGGATGCACTCACCATCGCCAGCCCCGGTATATCCACACGTTTCCTGACCCAGTGAGAGAAGAGCATTCGAAACTGCAAAGTCGTGGTCTTCAGACTTTTCATCTCGCTTATCTTCTTGTTTAACGAAATGTAGGACGCCTGGATATTTTAGTGAGCAATCTGGACATGACATTCTCCTCTTACAATCTTTACTCATGTGTCCTTGTGTTAGACAGCCAAAACACAGACCTTTACTTTTAAGAAACTGAATTCTGTCCTTGTATTCCTGACTCTTAAGCTTAATACAGGAATCAAGTGTGTGTTCCTTGTTACAGAACAAACAAGCTCTTTGAGCTGTAAAATCAGATTTATCTGTGTTCTGTTTCTTTTTTCGTGCTTTGCCTTTGTCAGACGGTGAGACATTTGAGGCAAAGATACTACCTTTGAAACCACTCTTCTTCGAGTTCTTCTCCTCTGGAAAACTGGACTTTCCTTTTCTCTCCACTTTAACGTCCTGAATCTCTCCAAAGAGCGGTTCATTCAAAACTTGAGCATTTAAGTCAATAAAGTTGACCAAATCTTCAAATGTGGCTCTTCATCCATTTCGTTGCTGAATATCAAAAGATGTATTTCTCCAATGTTCTCTGAATCTGAAAGGAAGTTTTGAAAAACTGTTCTCATGTTTGTCGGATTATTCATCTCATCCATGAATTCAACATCAGCCATGGTATTTATACATCCAATAAAGAATAAGGCATAAGTCTTCATTCCCTTATGGTCCTCTGCTTTGATTTGTGGCCATTTTAGAGCTTTCTGGAGAAAATTGCCATAATGTAGCTGAAGACGTTTTGCTTCTTTATATCCCTTATTGTGTAATTTTACTGTATATTATGATATTTAATCAATATAGTATTATCTTACTTAAAATATTATGTACGGTTATAAAACTAATCAATAGACTGATCAATATGCTGATTATTACAATACTCGATGTCTTAATACAGATTGTGAGTCTTAAGGGGCCATCCAGTGGACAGTACTGGTGTCTTCCATTAGATTGTACCAGTGAATTTAAATAACCCGATGAACTTTGGGTGATTTCCAGGATATGACAAGTGTGGGCGGCTAATGAACCAGAAATCTCACCCATAGGCTTCCTTCCGCGTAGAAGAAAAAGGTGGATAAAAAACCGGAACTACCAAATATGGTTCGCTTAGACAGATAGATATAAAGGTGAATGTCCCGACGGACAGAGATTAGATGCGACGGCTGTCATCTCGGCTTTGTTGTTGTGGTCAATAAAGTCTTATTTTGACATCTGGAACTCTGCTTCCTGAGCTTTATTGACAAATTTGAGAAGACCATCGTTTGTTTCTACAACACCCTTAGCTGGACTCATATGTTCGCAGCTGTGAACAAGAGCTTGTGGTTTACCACTTGTGAACTGTTCGAGATAGTATAGCCTGTCTTGAGTGTAAGAACTAGCTCAGATTCTTTTCTTTTAGGGAATTGAATCTTACGATCCAGTTCAATTTGATTTGATTGAACTGATACAAAATTTATAGCTTACATTTCATCAACTAGTCGTCCAGCGTCGTAGTAGAATTTAGTGTGTCTTACCAATTCTCTTGGTATTACTCCGTGGCCAACGATAATACAGACAAAATGGTAATTTTATTAAACTATGAGCAAGGTAACAAAGATTGACAGCTCAAGGCAGTAACTTATCAAGCACATAAACACAAACACTGCTCTTTAAAATGAAACAAGTTTATTTGAGTTACTTTTATACTTTAAACTAAAATACATGGAACTAAATCATTGAAACACACACACACACACACACACACACACAATCCTGAAGATGAGATTTACGGAGTTTGCATGAAGTTCCCAAAATTCTAGTACTTGCTACTAGTTCTTTAATCTTAGACCGCACCCTGAGAAAATCACAAAGCAGAGACTTGGCTTATCTTTACTGCTTAAAGTTTCGCGCCAGTTTTCCAGCTAGCAAGATTTTGTTTGTTTTACTTGCATTTTGGTGAGAGCTGACAGCGGGTTTCCTCGATGGCTTGTCTCAGGGGAATTGGTTCCGATTGGTTGCTGACCGGTCGTTCGGATGACGTCTTTTGGGAAAGCCCTTGCAGTGATTGGTTAGTTGCCTGGTTCCGTGAGAGTGATGTGCTCGTTCTTCGGAGAGTCTGTTTTGCAAAGACTTTAGGCTTTGAAGATTTCTGGCAGAGTCACGAGGTTTCAACGAAGTGTTTGAGTTCTGGATAGCAAGAATGCTAGTTGCGTGTTGGAGCAGTCATTTCAGCGGTTAGAGCAATTCAAGCGATTCAAGTAGTTAGTTCCTTTTGGCCACTTGGTTTTAATCGAGCCGATTTGGTCCATCCCACAGCGTGATCTTCCAATCAGATGTTGTTACAGGGCTTAGCCACGCCCCGTACTGTTCCTCTTTGAGCACAAATTGACATAATGCTGTATGTGTCACATGAGGAAATATCCTAGAAGATTTTCTTGATACTTCTATAAAGTGTTGTAACATGTATATAATACCCAATTTTCCTTCATTTCAACGTTCTACACTTGTCACGACCATTTGTTTGACACTAAACTTCAATAACTAAGCTTTATCTGCTAAAAGGGATTATAAAACATTGATTAAACTTCACAGGTTACAATAAACACATCAAGCATATAGAAGACATAATACACATTATTTGTAAATATAGTGCTCTAATAGCAGTGGTAATAACTGGTTGTCTTTTAAAATCATCATTGAAATTTTCTGTTCTTTGTCTGTAAAAGAAAAGAGTTGAAACGCAGAAGAGGGGGAAGTAGATGGTCAACAGCGCGGGTCATGGGATGTCGTGCTGTACAGATCCTGTGTGCGTTTGCAGGCCTGAGGGTATCAGCGAATTATCCTTTTCCTGTACCTACACTGGCTCCATACATAGGCTTCACGAGACGTCACGAGGCTTCTCTCAACCATGCCTCGTGACACAGAACTCTTTTAGTTCTTAACTCAAAAGATCTTTGTGGTCTTCAGATTAGATTAGTTCCTTATCACTCTTCCGATTCTTCTGAGGAGATAACGACAAGGCATCGACAGCAAATCAACCCAGACCATTGGTATCATGTGATAGTGTGATTAGTTTTTAGACCTCATGATGAATTGGGGGGGGGGATCTTTAGATTCTTCTTGACTGTGTCCGTTCACAGAGGTCTTATACATCCCCCTTTTGCTCCGTGAGGTTCCCGGTGGAACATTGGCGGGCAATGGTACAAGAGGCAGAGAGAGCAGACACACACAAGACACAAACAACATCTCCATCACTGACTGAATCCTGGTGCAGGATTTAGGCAATTTGGGAATGGTTCAGGTTAGAAACTTGAGACGACGTAGGGGTGCATTGTTTAGGATTATTTGTAATTGGGTCATTTCAATTGATCTAATTGTCAGGGGTTCGACGAGGCGGTATAGGCGCGATCTCAATCAGGTTTGTTGAGGTCCCAGGTTCAGGTTCTTGGTCAGTTTTATCACGTCGGAAAATGCGCGGGACGCCAGACGTGCATTTGTTGAAAGACTCTTGGACGGCATTCACTCGCTTGTGTAGGAGGAAGGCCAGTGTCAAAGTCACAACATATATCCTACAATAGTAGATATGCAAAGCACTGTGTCAGCAGCAGACCAAGACCGAATGATTGGTGTGCCAGCGGGCGGAAGGCGAGCAATAGCTTCTAAGGCTGTATCAACAGGAGTCAAATCAGTAAGTTGCGTTCCTTCCTCTTTGATCCTTTTTTCCAATTCTGGATCGAGGACGAAGGAATGCTGTTTGAAGAAGAGTGAGATTTCGAGTTCAGCCTGATACTCGTCGTCGGTAAGGTTATACAATGCTAAATCGTCAATATGGAGGATCGAGCCCTTAGAGACAGTGATCCATAGAGTTTGGTTGGGCAGGATAATGAGTGTGGCAGTGTCATGTTGATCGTAGGTGAGGGTAGCGGTACGCGCTGGGGTGTTGACTAGCCATCGGTATCCGACGATTTTGGCTTGTGTTGCCTCAATTTGGGACCGTGGCGTAGCTTCGGCAGGGCAGCTAGTGTCAGGTCTAATGGATTCTAGGCCGCAGATGTCCTCAGTATTATCGCAGACGAAGGGTTTACTCAGGCAGAGGTAACGAATGTCCATAGTGAGCGTACACATTTTTAGGTTTGGGTCCAGATACAACTGCTCGTTGTTATGTTGATACGCAACGACTTCAGGAGTGTGGATTTTGACATAGGTGTTCCCTTGCCAAAATCCCACATTCACAACGTTGTAGAAAATTTAGCTTAAAAGGGAATTGTATATAAATAATTACAATTAATTATGATTAATTAATTATTTATATCGGCTGACAGTAATAACTGCCTGGCACAAAAACTTAAGGTGTTCAGAAGAGTTTTAGCTTACATCTTCCACATCCTCTTAGGATCTAACAGAACCGCAGACTGCGGGGCGTCACTTACGTGAGAGCTTTATCTGCTATGGAGGTCACACCTCTGGGATGTCAAAGAGCCAATTGGAGCCCTGGACTTTGGAGGGAAAGTTTTATGGCTCTTTGTTTCCATGCATGGCAATTTGCATAGGTAATTCTCCTGGGTTAATGCACAAACTACTAAAGATTCTTAGGATGCTTACATGTTGCATAGTTATCAACGTAAAATATACACTCTCAATTAAATCATCCGAAGACGAATGGATAGAGACCAAACATGATACAGTTAAAGTGATATTAACTAGTGATCTATTATAAGCATGCATAAACAGGATACAATACACAAGAACATATACAAGAAGAATAATAACATACACAATGACCTGAAGGATATGTGTGTCCATTCACAGAAAGGTTTTTCTATGAATTAATTAGAGAGGAGTCCATTTTTATGGTGTATTATGTGTCTTTCCTATGGAAAGTGTAGTGAGAGCGAGGACTCTCCACATGCCATTAGGTTGTAAAGTTTATCTGGCCTGGCAAAAGTCTCCTGGTTGAGGGCCTGGAGTCATTGACAGACATACCAGCACCCAGTATGTGTATTGGGTGGGGGGGTCTGTGACCATTTGTTAAAGTAATAACTAATTTGATTTGTTAAATCAAATGCAAAATTGTGTGTCTGATTGGTACAAATGCTACAATGTCATTTGAGCTGGTAAATGTTATTGGAGTCGATAATGGGCAAGCTGAGGAGAAAGGCCAAGTCGCCTACTTCTGGGTCTACGTATAAGGGGAAAGTGCTGCCCATGGAAAAGGCGAGATGGGTTTGGATGGGACTAGCAGGGCCCTTAGAGGATGAGGCTAGGATGTTTTAGACAAGGCTAAGAGGTATCAAGTAGTGTGGAATCCTACCCATGGCTAAGTTATCAATCGAGGAGCTTACTTCGCGTAGCATGTCGGTCATGAGGGTAGTTAGGAATTGTGTTTGAGCTAAATCATTTTGTACGACCGAAAATAGTTTATTGAAGGATTTTATAGTTTGGTTTAAAAGGGTGCTATGGGTATTTAGAATTGTGATGGTGCTGTTCAGAGACTTCCCGAAGGTCTGTAGGGCGTGGCTCTGGGCTAAGAGCTGTTGTCGTATTCCCGGCATCTCAGCCTGGATTTCGCCCACATGCCGCCTCACGGTGGCCAGATTCACGGCATTAGCGGAGTTCATGCCAATGTTAAACAGAGTTCCTACAGCCACAGCAGCCCCCAGCAGGGCGCCCAAAAATCGTTTGGGATGCCGGTTGTACCCGTTTAATTCAGCCTGGGTTACAGTCATTTTCTGTAATTGGTGCAGCGTGTGGTTCACATCTGCATGGGCGAGGATTCCCCGAGTCCAACGGGCTCCAGTCCAAGTGGTTTGAGCAGCTGAGAGAGTGTAGTGAGCTCTGAAAACATCACGGGGATTGAGTCGGACGTACACCTTTTGGGTGTAGGTTTTGCAGTTCGTTATCAATAACCCCGGTTGTTCACAGAGTACTATCCCCGACACTGGTCCCGGAGATGCAACTTCTGGCTGGGGCATAACCCCAACTATGCAGAGAAACAAAGCGGCGAATCTGAACATCTTCCTGGTAATAGAACAGAAAGAAGGAACAATTAGCTGCGAAGATCATGGTTTGGCGGGTCGCCTCGATTGGTTGACAACGGCTTTTCACAACGATTTACGACAATTTTAGTGAAGGGAGTCAACCCTAATTTCTGGACCTGGATTTAAAAATCAGTTAAGGGGGTTCCCTGATGAGGGGACTAGAGGAAAAAGGAAATTATAGTAAGAGAGGAAAAGGAAAAACACAAAGAGAGACACAGGTGAAAAAGACAAAAGACACAAGGACACCGAATGAGGTGAGACAGCAAACGAGTGTCACATGTGTGGAGTAACTCCTCTCTACTAGAAGTTGGCCCTAGCAGTGCGGCGGAGGAGAGTGTGTCAGTGTTGTGTTTAAGTAAGGTAGCTATATGTTTTCCTAGAACGACAGAAATTATGTTAGTGTGGTATAGAGCATATGATTGTCGGTCTGTGTCAGTGGGTTTGATCTTCCCCCTTTTCCAGTCGGCTGGAGCTCTGGTGCCTCTTTATCTGGTTTCGATGGACCCATCGAAGGACTGGCTCGCTGCGCCCTTGTCTGATTTTGATTCGGTAGGCAACAGGTGAGAGCTTGTCTACAATCTCGTGGGGTCCTGTCCAGTGAGGTAGGAATTTCTTTGACAGGCGATGAGGAGTGTTCTGCCTTGGTTGGGCGAAGCAGTAGTACCACACTTTGTCTCCGACATTGAGTTCATGGTGAGAGGCCTTTTGGTCGTAGTAGGCTGTACGACCTTCCGCGCTTCTTTGGAGTTGTTGTTGCGCGAAGGCGAAAGTCGTTCTCAGGTGCTGATGCAACTCTTCCAGGTACTGGTGAGTGGTATAGTCAGTGATGAGGTTCATGTCACCCGGTTGGTACAGAAGGTGTAACGGTAGAGTCATTTGTCGCCCCGTCATCATCTCGAACGGGGGTACTCCGGTAGACCGATGATGGCCGTCCGGGCCACTCCTCAGTACCAGAGGAAGTTTAATATCCCAATCCTTTTGATTGGCGGACACGTACTTCTTCAACATGCTGACCACTGTCCGATTGACTTGTTCCACTTGACCCGAGGAAATTGGGTGATGGCTTATATGGAGCTTGGCCAGTATACCCAGGAGTTTCCACACTTCCTGCATGACCTCGGCGGTGAAGTGGGTTCCTCGGTCAGAGTTGACCCTTAAAGGAACCTTGAGAAGATGTGGTTCATTAACAGGCAGGCTGTCGTTTCTGCTGTATCATTGGGAGCTGGGAGACACTCTATCCACTTTGTGAATTCGCAAACCACGGTGAGGAAGTATTTGTTACCCCGTGTTGACCGTGGCAGGGGTCCTACCCAGTCTATGTGGAGGTCCGACCATGGGAAGGTCATTCCTTTCCTTTACAGTGGTGCTCGGTGGTTTGGATTTGCCGGTTGGAATTGGCAACACACCAGGCATCCTTTTACGTATTCCGCCATGTCTTGCTGCATGCCAGGCCAGTATTCTACTTGCTTGAGCGTTTTGTAGGTGGCCTTGGCACCATGGAGTGCCGCGCATGGTGCATCGTGGGCGTGTGTCAGCATCATCCCCCTTTGGCCATGAGGTACTACAAGCTTTGGCGCAGTGAGGGGCTCAGGGACATATGTGAGAACACCGTCTCTTAGATGCAGCATGTGCTTGATAGAGTGGAGCGTGCGGAGCTCGGAGGAAGTGGCTAGGTCGGAGGCGGTAATAGGATGAGCTAATGGGTCGGAAATGTGAGCTGCCATGGTTCGCAGTGTCGGATCCGAAGTTTGGAGGGTGAGGAGATCGTCAGCAGCGAACTGAGGTGATAGGGAAATGTGGGAGGAGGCGGGGGTATGAGCGCCAGTGGCGCGTTGGCGGCGGGTTATGGCTGCCACTGATGGGTTGGGTGGGAGGGTTTCAAATGTCCAGGACTCTCCGTGTAATGCACCTGCTTTGGCGAGGGCATCGGTTTGGTCATTGAAGTCTTTGTCTTGTCCTGGTTGACGTGAATGACCTCGAACCTTTTTCCAATAAACGATCATGTCGTGTTCAGTGACAATGGCATCGCTTGCTTGGAAGAGTTCCTGGTGCTTGACAGGCTTGTTGTTAGCTGTCTTGAATCCATTCTGTTTCCACCCAGCTAAATGGCATGTGAAGCTCAGACGGGCGTAGTTCGAATCGGTACAGATGAGGAGTTCTTTGATGTTGTGGGATGCAGCCGTTTGTAGGGCGATGAGGATGGCTGCTATTTCAGCATATTGCGATGAGTGAGGGCCTAAGTTGAATTGTTGCGGTGGGCAAGGGTCGTTGTTGAGCCAGACCACTCCCGCTCCAGCTTGTAAGTGGCCCTTGTGGTTGTAGGAGCAGCCATCGACATATGCTGTGGGCATTCCTTCACACACATTCTCCTCGAAGTACCTGTGGTTTGTCAGTTGCTGTTGTGAAGGTTCTTTGGGATCTGCTGATGTGTACAGCGTGTCCGTTGAGCAGATTTGGCAGGCTGCTAGCCTGTTTCCTAGTGATGATTTGTAGTTCTGGGCATATCTTGCCTCGATGTCCCGTCCTTGGAGCATCATTAACCAGGTAGCTATGCGTGCGTTGGTTACCACGTCATCCCTGATTCGTTGGTTGTTGAGGAAGGTGACTGGCTGGTGACATGTCTCGATGATGACTTTCTGTGCACCGATGGTGTTAGAGAAATGCTGGCTAGCCCACACAGTGCAAAGCAAAGCCTTTTCGCAGTCTGAGTACTTGCATTCTGGGGGAAGCAGCGTTTTGCTGGCATAAGCGACCACTCGCTTGTCTTTGTCATGGAGCTGGTATAGGCCTGCACTGAGGCAATGATTGGAGAATCCAGTGTCCAGATAGAATTCTTTTCCTGGGTCTGGGTAGGCCAGGCACGGAGCAGAGTACAGGTGCTGTTTGAGCTGGCTCATAGCCGTGTCCTGGGCTTCCGTCCACACGAAGGTTTCATTCTTTTTCAGGAGGGAAGTTAGTGGTCGTGCAATGTCAGCGTAGTTCTCGATGAGCTGTCGTGAGTAATTGCGCACTCCCAGAAAGCTTCGCAGCTCAGAAATGTTAGTCGTGTCTTTATGCTTTGGATTGCTTGGATGTGGTTGGACTGTGGTCCGATACGGTTTCGTCCGACGAGCAGGCCGACATAGTTCACCTTGGTTTTGCACCACTGTCCTTTGTGAAGGGCGATCTTAGCTCCTGCCATTTTTCAGCTGGTTTAGGACATGATGGATTTCTTTGAGGTGGTCTCCCAGACTTGAGCTTTTCAAGAGGACATCATCTACGTAAACGAGGTTGCCTCTGGCTCTGGCGTCAGGGCATGTTTTTTTCAGGAAGATGTTGAATTCTGCTGGTGAGTTGGCAAAGCCGAAGGGGCACCATGTGAAGGTGTAATCGATTGCCAAAAGGTGAAAGCCAGCTTGTGTTGGTCATCAGGGTGGACAGGGATTTCCAGAACCCTGAGGCAACGTCCAGTGCAGAAAGGATCGTCGAGCCTTTGATTTTCGGAATTTCTTGGTCCAACTGGGTCATAGGCCATTGTGACAAGGGTACTTGCTGGTTGAACTTGCGATAGTCAATAGTGGGCCGCCATTTGCCGTTGGGTTTTAGGACTGGCCATATCGGGGCAGAGTATGTGCTGTTACAGGGCCAGATGACCCCCTTTTCCAGCATGGAGTCAACAATTTCTTGCACTGGCTCATATGACACTATTGGAATCTTGTACTGCCACACAAATGTGCGTGGCGCATTTGGGTGTGTGGGGATGTTGGATGTTGGTCAGGCCACAATCCAGGGAATCTTTCGCGAAAGAGTCCTTGTACTTGCACAGAGCCTCTTTAAGTCCCTGGCGATCCACTTCATTGTGGAGGGCTTCCGCCTCACTCAGGACCTGTTGAATTTGTGCATTGAACCCGGCGTAGGGTTCCTCCGCAGTTGAGTCATTTGAGGGGCTTTGGGCCCCGATGGTCACCTATGAATGTGATTCTATCACAGGCTGTGTTGAGACAGCGTAGACAGCGAGGTGAGTAGGCATGGGCCGGTATGAGATTCTGACAGTATGATAATGGCTATGGAAAGGATTACACAATGGTTAGAGAAATTGTGTCTTACCCTGAACACTGGTAAAACAAAAGGGATGTTTTTTTTCTAAAATGAAGGCATGTTCTTCCAAAGCAGATATTTTTATAAATGGTGAGATAGAAATTGTCACTGAGTTTAATTATCTAGGTTTAACGCTGGACTCAAAGCTTAGTTTTAAAAAACAGGTAAAGAAATTGGTGAGGGCTATAAAACATAGTTTGATAAATTTCAGACAAATTAGACTATGTCTGCCTACTGATGTAGCTAAGACTTTTATGCATGCTACAATTTTTTGTCATCTGTCATATTGTCTGACATGTTGGGGTCAAGCAGGAGAAACTGTTATTAAACATTTACAAACAGACAAACCTTTACAAACTCTCTTTACAAACAGACTCTAAAAACTTTGGACAAAAAGTCTAACCAATATCACCATTGTAGGGTTTTGGAGAAATACAATTTTCTAAGCTTTGACAATTTTATACTTTTTTTCGAATTTATGTATGGTTTATAAAATTTTAAATGGCTTGGCCCCTTCCATACTTCGTGATTTTGTGCACTTTCGTTCTACAGTCTCTGTAAGATTTACTAGATCATCATCTACTAGTGATTGTGTTGTTCCATTTCGTCACTCTGCCTTTGGATTATCGTCTTTCTCAGTGAAAGCTGTTACTCGTTGGAACACTTTACCAGATGACATAAGGATGTGCACATCTATTGCCATTTTTAAATTGAAGCTAAAATCTTATTTAAAATCAACTGAACTCTGTAAACATTGACATGGTTATGGTGTGGCTCTGATATGATGTGTATAAGTATTATTGTACTGTATGTTTTTGTTGTTTTGTTTGTTTAAGTGTGATTTATGATTACCTGCCAAGGGACCGCGGATGAAAACTAGCCATTGGCTAAATTTGGTACAATGCATGAAATGGAAACATTTATGTTAAAACATGATCATGTACATAGTCCCTTTTCAAATAATTTTTTTAATAATAATAATAATAATAATTATTATAACCTTAGATAAAAATACCACGGTTTCACTGTATTGCGATTACAGCTCTAAAATATGTTATTTTTAAATGTCTGTGTAAAAAACAAGTTTTTCCACTGAACTCAATATACTTTATTTTTAAGAAACATATAGAACATTTTGGAAAAGTAAACATGTCAGGCTAAATAATTAAAATAAATAACTGAATTCTTGTTAATTAAATTAAGTGCAGTCACTTAAGCGAGCCTAATCCTGCAGCTCAACAATAATCTGAACATAAATACATTATTTTCTCTAAAAACAAAAAAAAATCCTTCTAAATAAAAAATAAATAAATTAAAATGCAGTCAATTAAGTGTGCCTAAACATACAGCTCAATAATCAAAAACATAAATCAAAACATAATTTCTGAAAAAAAAACTTAATGCAGTCATTAAACCTGCAGCTCAACAAGGTTTTTGGAGACATGCTCACCTTCTACACATTTATCTTTCAGTTGAAGTTATGAGCGGTGAGGTACAAAGATGTGTGCACATACACATAAGGAGAGAGAGAGCGCGAGTGTGTCTCACGCACACACACACACACACACATAGTCTCTCTCTGTACAACACTCAAACAGTGGCAAAGACACCTGAGAGCCAGCAGTTTGTTTGTTTTTTAAATGTCGTGGATTTGAACAGATGTAAACAATGGCAGGAGGCTTAAAATTATAGACGTGATACTAGGGCTGTGACGGTGGCAGATTTTTACCACCGCGGTGGTAATGGACCAACTACCGCCGGTGGCGTGGTGTTGTAATATATATATATATATATATATATATATATATATAAAATTCTGAAATGCAAAAATAAATAAGGCTCAATCATTAACAAATGTGCATGTTTATTTTAGCACTTCCGTCAGTGAACACTCAGCCTGCAAAACACTAAAATAAATATCAGTTAAATAATACAATAATACAGTTAAATAGGAAAGTAGACTTAAATAAGAAAGTTAAATACACCGTCTACCTCACGCGAGCGGCGCGGCGAGAACCCATTATAATCAGTGATGCTGTCTACACTAGATGCGGCG
>JAFVLL020034120.1:0-30833 GCA_021397915.2 Tor tambroides
GTGTACATATAGGTATTTTTAAAAATATAAGTACAACGTAAAAACATGCATGTACACAATAAATGCATTGTATAAAACGATTAATTTAAATGTAAGTACATAGTAGTTAAGGCCACCAAATATAACGTGGGACCATAATGGAGGTCGGCTGTATATTTATTATAATAAGTAGAATTCTGTGTCACATGTGCTTATTGCAGTCCTATACTATCATATTCAGTTAGACCATTTAAGAGATTATAAATGAAAGATTCCACATATCTTATGGAAAGGTTTGGCTTATAACAACAACAGTGCAAATTTTCTGGCACCAAATAGATTATTTCAAATAAGTTGCATTCACCTGAGAAGGTTGCTATAGCAACAGTGAGCTGCTGCTGCTTTCCTCAGAGGATCAGTATCAGATGTCACATTGAAAATGTTACAAAACAACCACGATTTATTATTTTATTGTAGCTGTAAAAACAAGGTCTTCTATGATATAACTACTAATCCAAATGAACTAATCCAAACCGTGTTTTAAAGTAATAAATGGAATATATCTGCTGAGGGATATTGCACCATTTTGTGCTGATTTGTACTAATTTTAGTTTATTTTGGTTACATAATCAGACACATCAAACACAGTCACACATATAAATTACTCACAGCACAACACAAAACATTGTCTATATGTTGTTTGGACGTCAGTGTTCTTCGGAATATCTTTTCTGTTCCACAGAAGAAGGAAAATCATACAGGTGTGGAACAACATGAGGGTGAGACATTGAGACATTGCATTCTTTGTACTATAAAGATGAATCATTTAAAGATTAATATTGTACTATTATAGTAAGCTAATAAATTATTTTTAAATTAATACATTTGAAATTAAATTACGTATAAAAACAATAAATATTTAACAGTTGTTTCAATAATTGCCCAACTTCACCTTTAAACTTCCTGTAGCTCAAGCAGTAGAACACGGCGGTAGTAACACCAAGGTCATGGGTTTGATTCCCAGGGAATGTATGAAGTGATAAAATGTGAATCTTAGTTACAATATAAGCTGCTTTGGATAAAAGCTTCAGTCAAATGTATAACTTCTACATTTCATCCAGAATCCAGATTGACTCCTCTGTAAACAGCACGTCCCTTCGGTTGTGTTGAAAAGCTGTTCATTTTTGTTGACGTAAAGTCTTTGAAGCCACAGCATAGAGGAAGGGATTCACACAGCTGTTAATGAATGTAAGACTTCCCGCAATATCACCTGTGGAACTTCTAATCTCATGGAGTTTAGCTGAAAAAGCTGGTAGTGATAATTTGAAAACTATTTCAAAAATATGAAACAAATTAATAATTTGGTGTGGAGCATAAAAAATGAAGAAAGTTATCACAATCCGGGTCACCAGTTTGGTCAATCTTTGCCTGTGGCTGAACGCTCCCTGTGTCACCTTCTGATGCAGGCAACAATATGAAGTCAATATGACTGTGAAAGGAAGAAAAAAAGCCAGCAGCATCTCCAGTATGGCAACAGTAAGCCTGTACTCCTCTGAATACAAGATCCTGCCACAAGATTTCTTGGATTCACCTTGAACGATCTCTTGTGTAAGTACACCAGGACAAGAGAAAAGCAGCGCCAGAACCCAGCCGCTGATCAGCAGCGCTCTCTCTCTTCTCTTGCTCACTCTGGACCACAACTGTGGATGCCGAATTTGTAAACAACGATACAAACTCAGCATAGTTACTATTATCACACTTGAGTATGCGCTGCAGTAGACGAGTGTTGTGAAGAACTTGCAGGACGACTGACCGATACTCCAGCTGTAGAGTTGGTTGTAGATCCACACAGGCAGGGTTATCAAACATAAAATATCTGCGGCTGCCAGATTCAGCATGAGATGAACGGTGAAATTGTCCTTTTTGAAATGCCGAACTATGAAAAAAATGACTGCAATATTACCAGGAACTCCAATCATGAAGCAAAGACCCATCAGTCCACTGCTGACCAGGTTAGCTGAAGTCCAGCTGGTGGAGTTTAAACTGGAGGCGCTGTGGTTCTGCATGGCACGGACACACTAGAGGACAATTTACTGTGTTAAGACAAACTTCTTACAGATCACTAGATTTATAACTTATTTCACTTGCTGACTTCACCCACACCCACACAGGGTATGATGAAATGTTTTCCATCCTGTTTGTAGTTGGTGTACTGTATCTTAGTAATTAAAGAGGTCCTTTTTTCCTTTGTGTATAATGTTGCTGTTTGTGCATGAAAAAGATCAGGAAAGTTACAATGCACAAAGTCCACTCCAAAGGGAGTTATTCTCTATATCAGTAAAAAAAAAAATCCCACATTTAAATTAAATCCCACCCTAGGCATAAGCAAAAAAAAAAATATGAGAGGGTGAGGTCTGGTTGAGTTGTGTTAGTAGTGTGTTGTCACTGTGTCCAAGTGACGTTTCACAGAACTAATATACTGATACTAATGCTGTTTACATTCACAGACATAACCGACTCTGATAATGTGAACTTTGTGTGTTTTTGACAATGCTATCTCACGGCAATTCGTACGTATTTTACGAGGTGGCTAATTCGTACAAATTCGTATGACCTCACTCGTACGATTTAGTACGATTTGTCTAAACCCCAGTGACGGGTAGGTTTAGGGGCAGGGTTAGGTGTAGGTCATTCGTACAAATTCATACGAATTGGCAACTCGTAAAATACGTACGATTTGGCAAAAATCGTATCAATTTGTACGAGTGAGGTCGTACGAATTCGCCACCTCGTAAAATATGTACGAATTGCCGTGAGATCGGGCTAGTTTTTGACATAATAGGACCAATTTAAACACAAACTCATTGTGCCCATAAGCAAGGCATTTCAATACAGCTTGACTGTCTCTGTAAGTTTCTTTGGATAGGGGCAGCAGCTCATGTCACTTACATACTGCAGATCAGTGCTTTTCATCTGGTTTTCCTTCAAGACCCAGATTTAAAGGTGGCCACTCAGATCATAACCTGAATTGTTTATTGTATACAGAATTAAACAAGAATGTCCTTAAAATCAAATGCTGAAATTGATTAATTGGGGCTGTATTTACATAAGCTACAATAGATTATTTTTAAAGGCTTTATATACTCCATGGGGTTCAAAAGGGCATTTGCAGGAGGATATTTTTTTTTTCACGTCACCTTGAGTGATTGAGCCACAACATACAATGAATTCTGTTCATGCATGTGTCGCTGTCCGTTTGTGAATATAATTCTAAATAAATGTATTTCTAACAGAAAGAACTGTTCACTTTCTCATTATGATATGAAAGTCAGAGTGGTGACGCTGATTAAATGCATAGTCACTTACCATTTATGAATCATTGTATAGACCCTTACCGTTTCTGAATCATTTGTATGTCAGTAATTCAGAAATATTTTACTTTTAACTGAAAAAGTCCCTTACAGTCTCTTATGACAGAAAATCATCTGTCTCTGCTACAATCTGTGTTTACTTTAAAGCAAAAGAGGATCTGTTTTAAGGAAGTAAACTTTTTGTTGGACTTAACTGTTTAAAGCAATAGGTCATGCAAAAATGTGAATTCTGTCATCATTTACTCACTCTTATGTCTTAACAAACCTATTTCTTCCCTGCAACACAAAAGAGGATACTTTGAAGAATATGAAGAACTGTTTTTGTTCATTCAGTTGAAGTCAGTGGGGTTTAAAAACTTTATATAAGCAGCAACTCTGTCATGCATACAAAACTGTTACTGTCCCCTAAAGAGTGAACAGTAAATCAACTAAATAACTAGTAAAATACATGCAGTGTCACTGTTGTTCTTGGTTTAAACCACTGCATGGAAACTTTTGAGCTTGACTAAAATACATAACTGGGGGGGGGGATTAACTGTAACTCTAGATGTCCAGCAGATGGCAGGATATACAGACTTCAATGAGAGGCTATTCACTTTACTGGGCTAAAACCAAAGCTGTTTGAAGAAATTAGTTAATGCTATACAGTCCGTTTACTCTGGATCTGTAGTGCATCTCTTTCCCTTCACTTCTCTTTAAAGTAATTATGATCTTAATCAGACAGACATCATCAGAGGATAACAGGCGTCATATTTTTGTTTGGGGATTTGGGCTGTTTTCATATTTGAATGTGATCTGTCACAGTGTTGGCAGGGCTTCTGCCCATCTCACCTTTTCTGACAGCAGGAAAGCCACAATCCAAATCAGATGTTTTCCTTATATATTCATAAACTTCCCTTAGAAAGCACCAAATAAGCCTATAGTCTGTCCTGACAAGCCTACTGTACAGATTGACTGGTGTTGAAGCTCTATAACTTCTGCTTAGTGTAATAATGTTCTGGATGGAAAAATAAAAACACTTTCCTTATTCTTTTTCATTATGTAGAACATAACACATAGCCAATTTACTTACAATATGATGGGTTATTTTTTACATATTCATTCATGGAAATGTTTAATAGAACACAGTCTCATTTGTTCAGATGGTATCTAACAATAAGACAATATCTAATTACATTTTTTAATTAGTTTTGACTCTCAGCTCTGTGGATTTGAATGACATATTTATGCTTATAAAGTTAGCTCTGACTTTATTCACAGACTTGAACAGTGTTTAAACTTCTGAATATAGTGATTAAGGTGTTTGTAGAGTGTGAAATGAGATCAAGATATAATAGTAGTTTTTCTCCTGCAAGTTCTAGGAGATTTGTCTGGAAACTAATGGAAACAGGGCTCATTACACCCGCCTTATATTTAATTAAGTCTTCCCCACTGAAATTAAAAGGCTGAACTGTGATATTAAACACAAAATGTTCCCCACAGGATACGCTTGCAGGGAATAATATAGTGTAGCTGTGTATGGGAGCTGACAGCAGTCTCTATTTAATCTGGATTGGGTTGACAGACAGCAGTGCTGCCGTGCTGAGGGCCAGGGGAATTCTGGGTGATGTATGAATTTGCAGACAAATGAACTGTGAATGTGGGACTAGAGTGAACTCCACCTCTCAGAGGTCAGAAACACACACTCTGTCATGAGAGAATAACATATGGTGTATCAACTTATCAAACATACTGAAAGCAGTATAATTGGCCTCTTTCATTTTAAATGAAGACATTGTCATTTGCAGGGCTTCATGGGATTGTAGTTCTTTCCATTACTAAAAGCAGTTCAATACACAGTCTTGTACATTTGTCTTTTTGTCAGAGTTTCAAATACTTTATTTATTAATTTAAAATGTGGTTGTTCGGTTTATGGTTCGGTTCAACTAATCACAGAATACTTTTTAAAAATTCACTCGGGGAAAAATTCTTCTGGAACCAAGTGTGTGCGTGCTTGTAGCCTGTTGTGAAGGCTGTAAATTTAACTTTAATTAAACAGACTCTCTTGCTGTCAGGAAATAGCATTTTCACTAACAAACCTACTGGCGAAAATGTTTGTTGAAGGCTTTTTGAATTTCGTCAGTGATAGAGACGAGAGGAAAAATAAGAATTGTGACTAATTAAACGTTTTTAAATAGCCTATGCTTTTTAAATATGCTGATTACAAAAAATGACAAGGAAAAAAGGATTAAATGTATTCCTAAACGTATATGAACAAGATTAATATAAACAGGCTAATAGTAGTATATAGTATTAGGAAACAGTGTGTGTGTTTGTGATGGTGATTTTAGTTTCATTGTTCCGCCATTAGATGGCGACAAGAGACTGTTTTTACAAGTCAGCAGTAAAGACTTTTAAATTGAAAAAGACTGAAACGGAAGTTTTTACTTTTAACAACAGCTTGTAAGATACAACTAACAAATGCACTGAGCAGGCTGTCAATGGAATTAGTTTTTATTAGTGCTGTCAAACGATTAATCGCGATTAATCGCATTCAAAATAAAAGTTTTTGTTTACATAATATATGTGTGTATACTGTGTATATTAATTATGTATATATAAATACAAACACATGCATGTATATATTTAAGAAAAATATGTTATGTTTATATGTTAAATATACTTATATATAATATAAAATATAAGAATATAAATATATAAATGTATATACATGTAAATATTTTCAAAATATATACATGCATGTGTTTGTATTTATATATACATAATTAATATACACAGTATACATACATATATTATGTAAACAAAAACTTTTATTTTGAATACGATTAATCGCGATTAATCGTTTGACAGCACTAGTTTTTATGCTGTTTCAGTTTAGTTCTAACTTTTTTCCAGTGTTGTACAGTTTTAGTTTTTGAGTATGTTTTTTTTTTTAACTTTCAGTAAAGCTTTGTTTAAAAAAAATTCTAATAAAACTGTTACATTTTGTTTTCTTATTTTGAAAAGGAGCTAAATGCATTAAATGGCAAGATCATAAGCAAAAAATAGAGATTTCAGCACTTTCAAAATCTGTGGTTAATCTTGATTTAAAGCTGCAGGTAAGTTTTGCCTCTTTGTCGCCATCTCTGTTTGAATCCTGCAATTGCAGTTATTTATGGAATTATCTTCTTTGCGTGGGTTATTCACTGGCACGGCTCCAGTGTGGATGAATCTAATGTTTTGAGGAGTATGTGTGGCTGTTAGTCACCGCTCTGGTGTGGATATTCTCTGTACTTAGGAATCACAGATTCTTCGTCTTGAAAGTATGACCCAAATAAGAATTTTCAACGGTTATTTTCATCTGTTCAAGTAAGTAACAAGCCACTTTTGTTCTGACCAACTGAGAAAAAAAGCATTACAATAAATCACGCTACCAATGGTGATTAAGTCTAATGATGGCTTAGCTCATATCACTTCAAACCTTGCAAATTATTATTGTTATACTTTGTTCTCAAATTGTTAATATTAACATCAGCATTGCATGACTACTCTATGTAGTGTGCATTAGCTTGTAGATTTCAGTTTCTTTAGAGTGTAATCTCTAATTGTCACACCATTTGTATTTCATATAAAGAAATTCTTTTAACCCGAAAAACTAATTATTCTTCCTTAGAAATGGTTCTCTATAAAATAAAAATCTTGTGTTGCCACGTATCTGTAATCAGATGCACATTTAAAACTGGAATATAATCTAATTTCAGTCACATGTGTTTCATAAACACATAATCCTTTCTGGACAATCCGCCATCAAAATGATACATTTAATTATTCTAGCTGCTGTGAGAAAAGGCTATAAACGATCCGCCACCTGCAGGATCCTCACATGCGATAGCCTACTAGCCGGGACAACTTCTTTATGTTTACAGATGTGACATAATGACGCAGCGCCATGCTCGAATATCCCGCAAATTCCTACCAGTACCACTCAAATTAGATAACATTATTATAAGCTTACAGTTGTGAATCAGGCAAAGGTAAGGAGATAGCTTTGAACACCGGCTGGTTATGTACATGCTCAAAAATTGATTTCCGATCATTTTTAACCAAAAAAGTTAAGGACTGCAGCTTTTACTCCAAAAAGTCATGCAATTATTTGTGATAAAATATTTTATTCAACTGATTTAAATTCTAACTTAAATTGACAACTATGATTTACTGTATTTGTATCCAACTTACACAAGACCGTGATCTTCCGCCAGGAATATCAGGCCAGTCTGCCGCTGTCCAGGATCAGGCGGTTTGTCTTCGTCTGGCATCTCAGCTGAGACCTGTCCACTATGGGTGACCCTGCCAGTAGTTGTGAAGTACCAGTGGTGTAGCTCTCAGCATCACTGATGCACACAAGCCCTCACAGCACGTCAAGCTGCAAACCGTGTGAGGGACCCTAACTTACTCTAACCCAACGGTTTAAAATCAGCCACATGTCAACCAACCACTCCAAACATCCTAACAACCATGAAGCAATGCGTGAAAAAAACACTACAAGAGTCCAGCAACCACAAAGCAACACGATTACAACTGCTCAGAAAACACTGATAAACACGTGTCTGGGCTTCTTTCTATGTGGTTCCCCAGGCAGGGGCTCTTCACTGATATCCACATGGATTCATGGAGCGAAGCTTCTGCTGGGTGTGGAGAAGCTCTCAGTGATGAGGATGTGTCCATTAAGCTGCCCCGTCTCCATCAGTGTAGGAACCTGAGTGTCTCCCAAATGTGCAGCTTGATTTTCAGTCCTAGCTCAAGGGACGGCGCCAACCGCCATAGGCATATATACGTAGATGCCTCATTAGCGACTGTTTCTATGGGCTGTGATATGTAAGCCATCCACCATTTTTGGAACGATCTGCGAACCCTTGAGTGCAAGTTGACTGTGTGCGTCTACAACAGCAAGTTATACGCATGTATATCTTTGAATATTCATTGATTATTATGGTGAGTGACGTCAAGTTGACCGTTCCAAAATGGCGGACGCATCAACGTATCTGGAGCGGTTGAATAGGGAATCTATACATATCTACGCCAACCGCAGCGTGTTTTCATCATGGGCTCCGCCACAGAGAGGTAAATGTCCTGGGAGCCCAACATGCTGTAGCCGTGGATGGAGGTGGGCTCTTTTCTGACACTGAGGCGCCACTGAAGAGACTAAGGCTGCTGGACAGATGTTGGGAAGAACAGCAGTGTTCTTCAGGTAGCGGTCTTCCAAACCTCTGGGTTTTCGAGCTTTGGCAGAGATGCAGCAGTGAGAGTGATCTAACCTGATTACAGCTGCCAGCTGTGAAAGCTCACAGGGGTCTTGAATAGAAGAAATGCCCTCCACCAAGAAAGCCCTCAGGTGTGTGGAAGGAGCCCTGGATGTTCTCTGGCGACACTGCTCCATGCTGAAAAAACAAGAATCAGTTCAAAAAATTAACAAATTACTGAAATTACTGAAGTTTCAAGGCTTCAGAGACAGTTGTGGCGATTTCAAATATCAACTCAAGCTGCTGCATTGACACAGAATGTAAACAACATTTGACATCATCAGTAAGTCCATCAGAGCAGCATGAGCTCTATCCACCTTATTTTTCAATGCTGAAGTAAGCTGTTTTCTGTCAGTGTGCGAGACTTCCTGTTCATTAGCCGCTGTAGGGAAATAACGAGAGGAATAACAATGTGCAGTAAACAGTAAAACGGTTTGCACTACAAACCAGTGTGTTCACAATTAAGATAATACATTAAAATAATAAGGTAAGACCACTGATCTATATATAATGTTCTCTATTATAGATCACTGGGTAAGATTTCAGTTTAGAATTTCAGTTTGAAATTTCAAGCCGCAATACGAGCTGTTTTGTACAGCTAAAAATAGCTGGAATGGCTGCGCCCGCTTTTATGGGAAAAATGTGGATATTACATGTACTAGATGATTCTCTATTACCATTATCTTCATTTAAAGTTGTAAAAGTACATCTATCTATCTATCTATCTATCTATCTATCTACCTATACACACATTTTTATGAATGTTTTTAATATTTTATTTTAATGTTTCATTTATTTGATCAAAATACAGTAAAAACATTAATATTGTGAAATATTATTACAATTTAAAATAACAGGCTTATTTTAATATATAGTATAATTTCGTCCTGTGATAGCAGTATTAAGCAGCACAACTGTTGTCTACATTTTAAAAATTACATTTTTGACTTTGATTTAATTGAAAGTAAATCTTTAATTAATTCTTTCATTGAGCAACACAAAAGCATAAATGTTGAATGTAATAAACAGATTTCATTTCCCTTTGATTTCTGTAAAATGAAAGCCTCCCCTCCCTTACCCTTAAAAAAAGTGCAAGGGCCTCAGATCCACAAAGTCCCCTTCCCAAAGACCTTGCTTGGTACGGTACTTTGCCAGACTGCTGAGAACTTTGCCTTCATCAAGACTCAGATGGTAAAACATGGCAGTAATAACAGAGTAATGTTGATCTCTTCAACAGAGAGTATGTTTTTCTCATACGTGGGGTCCAACATGTATGCTCCTGCGTGTATTGGCTTCATGCAGAACTCTTGGCTCTTCTCCATCGATTTGACCACTGCAGTTTCCTCTGTTTGGAGCATCAGGGAAGTGGGACAGTTTGTATTTCTTCTCATCCAACAGGATTCTCTTGATGGCACTTTCAATGACTGCGGTCTGGGATATGGCCATCTCTTGCAAAGGCTCCTTCTTATGACAACCCCACCCCATCGAGTGATGCTGGGGAGCTTCAGTGTGGTGTTCTTGTTTTTTTTTTTTGCTTTTTGCTTAGAGAGGTAGATTGCTGAAGCTACCTGTTTGCCATTCACATATTTCACTACTTGTTTCACTGTCTTGTACAGTGTGATCATTGTATTCAGTGTCATGGTGTCCTTAAGGAGAAGATTAAGAGTATTTGCAGCACAGCCAGTTGATGTAATATGAAGGTAGGTCTCCTCCACAATTGCCCAAGCATTGTGTGCCCAATGTTCATGTTCGAAAGAAGCGTATATGTTACATTCAAAGGCCATTCAAGTGCGCGAGACGTGACTTCTATGCAAATCTCATGATTACGGTTAAATAACCCTTTACACTTCTGGAGTAAGTTTTGTCTGTGTGTAGAGACGCTGCAGACAGTGGTGTCGCACAAATCTGTGTTCTTAAGTGAAGTAAACTTCAGGCGATTTCCCGTGTGCTGGGAGTAGAGAACAGTGAACACTATGTAGGGAACATGTCAATCGGATTCGGAACACAGTTCATTCATGGAGCTCTCTTCTAATGAGCTGATGATCTGAATCAGGTGTGTTAAACAAGAGAGACAAAATATGCAGAGCTGGGGGGTTGCGAGGACCAGGATTAAGAACCGCTGGGCTAGATAAATAAATACTCCTCAATCAGCATGCTTGGTAAAACAAACTATAACCTAGTACAGTACCTGTCAAAGGTTTGGACACATTACTATTTTTAATGTTTTTGAAAGAAGTCTCTTATGTTCATCATTCAAGCTTGCATTTATTTGATCAAAAATACAGAAAAAACAGTAATATTGTGAAATATTATTACAAAAGTCTGCTTTATTGTCAATTCTGCCACATGTACAGCACATACATACAGAGAATTGAAATTGCATAACTCTCAGACCCATGGTGCATACAGTTAACCTTAAACACTGACAGTAGACGTAAAAAATACAGATAAATACAGTTTAAATATGTACATACAAATTATAGATATACAAATGAGAACATTGTAGAAAAAAGAAATAGATAAAGTGGCATAAGGCACATGGCAGATATAGTGCAAACCAGTTAAACAAAACTGTGCAGATATAATGAGCGTAGACATAATTATTATATTTTTAGACATTATTAGACAGATGAATTAATGGATTATAATTAATGTTAGATCCTATTTATTAATTTATATTTTATATTAATCATAAATATTTACATAAATAATCAAAAATGTCATAAACAATTTGTCATAAACATTTTATTTTTTTTTAAATGCAAAATTATTTAGATGAAAATGGGACAAATAAATGTAGCCCTAATTTGAGCAAATTAATAAAAATAAATAAATTCATCCCATCCAGTTAACAGCTGCATAACTTTAAAAAAAATCTAATAATAATTAATAGTTATAAATAATCAAATAACATAAATTATTAATTACAATTAAAATAACAATATTAATATGTTCTGTTGGAAGTTTACATACTTGAGCATGTTCCTTATTTTGCCTTGCTGAAGGTGGCAACCCTGGCGGCTATATTTGCATGTAAAATTAGAGAAGCAACATAATATCTATTTTAACTGAAGGGGCTGCTCCTCTCAGACGCTCACTGAACAGAGCAGACGCAGAGAAAGAGGTGCGTGCGCGCTGACCTCGCGCCGTTGCGGCAGTATCAGCGATCACAGAGACTCGCTAATGTTTGTCCAAGAAGTCGCTAGATTTGTCGCTAGTCGCTTTTTTGGAAAAAAGTCGCTAAGGGGGTCTGAAAAGTCGCTAAATCTAGCGAAAAAGTCGCTAAGTTGGCAACACTGCAGTGAGGCAATAAGCCTGCAGCACTAGGTGTGTTCGACTAGAAGCGACGTGGCGCAGATCGATCAGTGTTTGACATCCGCGAGAGCGATTCGAAAGCGTACGGAGCAGTTTGCTCTCTATATCGCGCGATTTCGTTTACTACACACAGACTGAAGCGCGCGTGACGCTCGCGGTCATTTCAGCGTCTGCCGTCTAAATGAGATCATAAACACATGAACAACATCTCCAGAACTGCTCTGAGAGTCACTCCATAAGCATTTTACCATTTGATTTGAGTAAAACTAGCGTCATATCATTCACACACAGAACTGTAAAGGTACTCACGGCAACCCGTCAAAATAAAAGTTCGGTTTAACTTGGAGGACACTACGGCAGAAATATATTAATATTGTTCAACAGAGTGTACATAATGCTACTACTAGGCTACTACTAAAATTATTAAAACTTAATTTTTTTTAAAGTAATGATCACACAACATTTCTTCCATGTTTTAATTTAATAGTAAAATTTTGTTTGCCAAAATAAATAAATAAATAAAGTTTGATTTTCAATAATTTAAAAGATAAATGAAATTAATGTTTTACGCCTTCATTTGAAAACCAGATACAGAACACAGAATTTCTGAGGAAAAATAAAACATTTCATAAGGCTATATTAAGAATAAATTTGAATAAACTAAGTAGTTTTTATGCATTCAAATAATTAGACATACTACAACACAGAATTTAATAACATTAAAACATATGGTGAAGGCAAATAAAACACCCACTTATGAAAGTGGATAAAGATTTTAAATTTCTTGAAGTCTTTAACAACCCAGAATAAATGAATTGAAATGATGATTCTGTCTGAGCTATGCGTTTTAAACACGCACTAGTGTAAACTGACAACTAGGCTATTTGAGCTTTATTAAAACTATTTGCACTGATTTATTGTGTTGGATATATTTTGTTCCTTTGTGCAGTGGCTCAGGAGATGAGGCTTTGAGTCTGTATAAATGTCAACAAGCTGAAAAAATAAAACCAAAGTTTTTTTTGAGATAATGTAATCTTGTTAAAACTGATTTCATAAAATTGGTATCGAAAAAAGTATCGTTCAGGAACCGGTATCGAACTCAAGGTATCGGTATCGAAAATTTTTGAACGATACCCAGCCCTAGTCTTCAGTCTGTAAATTGAAGCTCAAGCACAACTGGCTTAAGCAGCAAGACAATAGCTCTGTTTACATGGACACTAATAATCCCTTTGTAATCGGCCTAGCACTGTCAGAAATAAAAAAATCACATGAACCACGTCAGTTGGAATGTATTGGCCAAATATGATTTAAATTCATTTGTATTGTAAGGAGTAGTTGAAACCTTTACTAATCTATTTCATAGGACATGTAAACACTTGACTGGATTGAGAACTGGAATTGGAAAATTCTTTGCATGTGCAATGACATAGGGATGTGCGATATATCGTCTGCGATAATATCGTAATTATTGTTTTAACGATGTGCGATTTGACATTATCGAGTATATAGCAAAGACCAAACAAAACACACGGAGTGCTCGCATTCTTAGGTGAAGTCTAGTGGGTTAAACCAAAGACTATAGTGCTTTAGAGCGTTCTTTCACGCACGATTCAGTCTATTAAAATGCATTAAGACTGATCACAAAATTCAAGATGTGGGGGCAGAAAATGTATATATTTATATCATTTCATATAGTCAATATCACACGAAGAGTGCCGTTTGTTTTCTAAAAAAATAAGCATGATTACAAATGTGGTATTGATTTTATACAACTGTTCAATAAACAAAAGTTAATATTTAGAGACTTACGTTTTAGACCCCATATTGCCTGTTTTTGCTCCATTTCGCCAACAAAAATAATTCCAAACATCCACAGCACTGTTTTGCGTCTCTGAGCAACATGATGGTGCTTCGTTCCTGAATGAATCAACCGTTTAAACGATTCGGCTCAATCACAATAACTCACTTACTAACAGTGACTTGCTGCCACCTACTGGCGGTTTTAATTTCACATTTAAAGTATATTTTCATTTTTTAAATAATTTTAAATACCAGTATTCAATGTTTTATGTTTAAAATATCAAAATATTATGCATTTGTAACTGCAGGGTAAAGCACTCCATGTCCCGCTGAGCTGCATTAAACAGTGTGTAAATACATCTAACTGCAACTTCTGCAAAGATTAATTTTGTTGATACTGATTTTATTTGTTTGGTAACAGCCTAAATGTCTTATTATTCTAATTGGCTGATTAAACTAAGATACTTTTAGAAAAATGGCTTTATAAGGTAAAAATGCCCAAAAAAGGTAAAAATCAGTTTAAACTTGTAGGAAAAGATTCATTTCTATCACTGATGTGAACTGGCCACACAGAATATGAAGAATATCAAAAACTGCAGCTGTCCACGGTAGTCAGATATCAGCACAATAACACACTCGGCAAAATATTGTCTAATTATCATTAACAAAAAAATCCCATAAAATATTGAGATATCATTTTTTGTCAATATCGCACACCCCTACGTGTGATGCACAGAACAAGCAGAATAACTGCAATAGGCCTATCATTCTAAAATTCTCCTTCCTCATTGTCTGTAAAGTGGTGGAGGACAGCTGTTGTCCCACCAGTCCTTGCTTCGGACTCTCACCAACAGACACCTTGTTTTATGGCTTGATAAATATATCAACTTTAAATAACTTTAAATATTTAAAGTTCAGGCTTGGATATAAATTGAAATATGAAATCCAATGAATACGGCATGAACAATTACACACAACAAAATGAAACCATTCTAATTTATAATGTTATTACTATAATAATTGAATTGCATGAAACCTTTAATTAATCTCATTGATCAAATACAATAAAAAAAATCAACCTATTAATTTCATGGACTCAGTATTGTAGCCTAAAATGATTCCTAAATGTTTGTACATCTCTATAGTTGTTAATTTGTAAAATGCTAACAAGATGCTTTCACAATGTGAATAATCTATGTTTCAGCATCTAGGCAAACATGTGAAAATGTATGTGTGCTAGAACCACACTTCATACAAATACCCACAGTTACTAATAAGATGACACTGGTTTATTGTAACCTGCATTGCCCTTTACTGTCTAGACCCCTTGTTGTGCTTGTAACCATTCTGTAGTTTATATGGCAGTTACAAGGTAGTTATCCTGTCCAATATGTTGTGCCGTCTGAGTCGTATGTCCCTGCACTACCTCTTCAGCACAGTTTATCCTTTTACTACCCTTTAAAATCAGGGTATTCAAACCTGAATTTAAATATTTATCCTGTTTAATTATATACTTTCTCACGCACATACTTCTTATACTCTGTATCCTCATTTGGCTCCCTCTAAGATATACAGGAAGCCAACACATGAAAGAATAAAATTACAATCCATCATTGACAATGTAATGCCTGCTAGTCTCCACACACTTCACAGTCGGCTCAGGAACAAGGGGAGTGATGTGCACACATCAACATGTGCTCTTTTGCAGAGATTATCTCACTAAACAAACCTTCTGAAAATTTGGGAGCACTCCAGTCCGTGCAAGAACAATAAAGTCAATAAAATTGCGTGAAATGCACAAATCATACAGTGACAGTCTGCGGCTGTTCGTGATCCAGATTCTTAGACTTACTCGCAGCTGTAGTTTAGAGTGACATTCAAATTGCTTTATTGCATTCAGCCTGACATGTCGAGAGAGAAACAATTCAGGAAATCAACACTCAGAGTACAAATTAATATCAGGTTTGAAATGGAATGAATGACAACTGCAATTACCCTACCTAAAAGCAAACACAAAGAAAACAATGGTCTAATTTTTATCAATTGGTTTGAACCTCTGGCATGGTATTGTGCTTGGCGTATTGCTATACTGGTGCTGAGGTCCACATGACTGTTGTAGCAACATGGCATATAAATACCAGAGGTTGCTAATGTGATTAAAGTTGCATGTTTGATGTTTTTAAGGTGAATATAACATCATTTTGTGAATGTCAGCTTGATGTAGGTATGAAATAAATCATAGCTGATTTATAGCTATTATCATAGTTATATAATTGGTGATTTAAAGTTCAAAGAGGGCCAAGATGTCATGTTATATTATCTGAAGACTACCATTTACTGTACTGCCTCAAACAATATCTCAGCTATGCCTTTTTCAATGCTGTTTGCTTATCATTTGTTGGTCAATCTATTGTTCAATTTGTGCTTCGATTGTAAAAAGATTCCCTGCAGTATGTTACTTCATAGGGTGCAACAGGTGGTTTCCAGAAGTAAAAATCCTGTTCATTTTCTCCATTGGGCTGTTGACTTTAATGATAACATATCAATCTTTACATCCAGACCTACTCTGAGCTATGGGGTTGTTAATATATGGTATATGCTTTTGTTGAAGCCATCAGCCTGCATTATTTCAGCTTATTTTTTTAAAATAATAATGTTTAACAGTGTAATGGTGAGGGTCTATTGCCCATGATTCCACAGAAATCTCCACTGATTCAGGCTTTGAAACAAGCAAATTGGAAGGAATATAACAGAAACATTGTGCCAAAAGAACACTTTAGCACCCGTCTCACATGAAGTACTGCAATTTTAATGTTTTTTAAAGTTAGTATATATAGGCTACTTCTTATTTGTCCTTTGTATTATAATGTGGATTTGCTCTTTTTGATTCATACAAACACAACTGACGCCATCTTGCATCTTACAGATCTATTTGTAGTGAAAATTACCTCACAGGATGTTGTTCTTGATATAGCTACTTGCTATAATATTGTTGCAGCGTTCATCTTGTTGCTAGACTGTTTTGTACATTGTAATGGACATTTTTTTCCTAGAGGAGTGACATTAATACACAGGTCAAATTACAAAATTATTTAAATTGAAATCGAATCAAGATTTCAGCATGTCCATATTTTTTTTATTTAGTGAATAGCCAGTGGTGAATCACTCAGCAGATGGACTTACACCCCATCCCTGCTCTGTGTAAATCATTAGCCATCGGCAAATGTTTCTTGCTTGCTTCATCTCTCCGGTTTTTCATTTTACAGAACAAACAGTTTCAAATGGACAACTGCAGGGAGTGTCTGAGATACACAGTGAGTAGAAAAGTGGAAGGGTTAAAAATAAGAGAATGAAAAAAATGAGGCCCCTCATTCCCCTCTGACAGTATTTTGTGTGCCTCTGTAATAAGTCACCAGTGAGTGGTTTAATTTGACAGTGATTATTACCATGTTAACTGTGAACTGATGGAGCCCATTATCCACTGAAAGTATGATGTCACCACTTTTTGGATAGAGATAAGTCCATGCAGGCAGCCAGAGGGGTGTTTTATTGTGAAAAAGATGGTAACTACAACTTGTGTTCCTCATACTATACCAAAACGTTAATGTGGGACAAATGTTGTATTTAAATTTGTTTCTAAAATTTGATTTCTGAGAAAAAGACTCTAGTGTTTATTAGTGAATCAAATACTGCAGAACTAATTTGGAATCAGAATGATTCAAATCCTTATGATTCCCATTCCGTGCCTTGAGAAAAATGGTTATATATTATTATATAATAAGAAATTTGAATAGAAAAGTTTGACTAACGGGAGTATGTTTGCTGTTGATGTAAGGCAAATTAACTTTAAACCTGCTAAAACCCAAACCTTGTCCAACAGCTCACATTTCTGGCCAGGTTTTTATTGTCCTTCTCAACTTCTGAGTGTGGATGTTAGTTTAGTTGGCCATCTTAGGAGTGTGGCTGCAGGTATTCTACTGTCTGTTTGAATCAGAATTAATCTGACCTGAATGTTACAGACACCACACGGCTAGAAGCATTGGCAAGCAGTGGCAATAATATGGCAGGAACGTACTAGATTAATGACGGGTTTAACAGATACTTGCGTTCACACTTCCAGGCACCTGCACAGGGAGATCTTACTGGACCAAGAACAATCAAACATGATCTCTGTTAATATCTCCCCCCAGTCCTCTTTGGCTTAGCTCCATGTAATGCTACCTGCTTGAGGAAACCTTATCCCTGAACTTGCTTCGATGCCCCCACGAGGTGGATCTTAACCATAATGCTTTCTACACATGTGCAGGGGTGTAGGTGGATGTTGTGGTGTTTGAGTTCTTAAGCAGCAGGGGTCTGAGGATGCTTCATAGCAGGGGAGGCAGAAGAATAAGGAAAAATTGTAAATAAAACAGATTGGGTTGAAGAAGAAAAAAACACTGTAAACCCTATATTTTGCTTGGAACTAGACAGGATGTGGGATTAGGGGGAGCAGGAAACAAAATATGGAGCTAAATGAACCCACAAACAAACAAACATGCAGTTTCAGCTTCCAGAGCCTTTCACCTTGGCTCTTTGAATAAGCTGTTCGAGTGCAGACATGCTCCAAATGATTCATTTGCTCCGCGTCCAAAATACGGGCTCCAATGTAGTCTCTGGAACTGGAAGGTTATTGCTTTAAGTAATTATTATAATTGAGAGACTGAAAAACTTGAGACAGCAGTGAACATACTTTTGACAGCCAGAAGAGTATAAATAGGGTGAAAACGTCGGGTGACGGTGAAAACCACAAATGGATATTGAAAGATAGAGAATGGAAAATAAGAGAGGGTTTCGCTCAGTGCCAAATGTGGGTCAGGCATGACCTTCTCATACTGCAGATGTTGTCTTCTTTGAAGCACATTCTTACCATCCTAGAGGGAGTCTACCAATAACACAGGCGTAGACACACTTTCCTGCACTGGGCTGCGTAATTTATGGCAACAGAGTGCCTGAGGGAGTCACGAGAGAGGGGTATTCCCTGTCGGAATGAGATCCTGGTTGCTGGTAACAACCCTGGACAGAGTCTGTGATGAGAAGCGATGTAGATATAGTCATGAGCAAAGAACGGAAAGAGGCCCCTCTTGTCTGTTGTATACATATCCTCTCAGGCCTCTCAAGCTTGGAGTTGCATGCTCTCGCAGTCCGACAGACTTCATGCCTGAGTGGGGCTCCTTCAACCTGCTGAATCATGAAATGTTTTAAGAATGGCTTCCTCACACCAAGACTCATCATACAACGCATTGCCACTGGGGGGAGGTGGTGAGCAGCTAAGAGGTGATGAAGGTGGTAAACTGCTGAAGAAATATATTCAGTGTGACAACAAAGTATATGCTTCAGTAACATTTGTTTACCTTATTTATCTTTTTAGCATTTCCTGAGGAGAAAATGAGTAATTACTAGTACCACAACATTGTTTGAAAGCCTAAACTAAAATGATGTATTTGATAAACTTCTAACAATCATCCCATAAACCCATTATATTGACATTGTCATGTTTAGCTTTGCCTTTATTTAGTGTCACATAACTTAAGAAGTTGTTTCAAAGTCCGATTGTGAACTTAAGGTGTTGTTTCACTGTGTCGATTTCATATAGATTTCATATGGAAACGTATGATTTTCAGAAAAAAAAGCAAAAAAGTCAAGCTTTAAACCTAACTGCTAGTGGGGCGTAAAAGAACATTGCACATGAAATTGTATGAGTGAGATATTATGTGAATTTGTTTGTCCAAATATAAAAAAGAATTTGCCATGAGAGTGTGTTGGCTGTAAGGAGACACAATATAAGTGGAAATAAAGGGGATAAAGGGGAAAGTGATATTTCTGCATATTAGCGCAGGGTCTGAGGGGTTAAAGAAAAAGCTTGGCCCATCTGACGATGAGGAGAGGTCGTGTCCTCGTCTACTTTTTTCCAAAGAACACCAAGCACCAAAATCTGCCCACTTTTCATCTGATCACTGACGGCAGGCTTAGAGGGATCACTCTTGTTTTTTAATAATGTCTTTAGATGAAACGACAACCGGGGCACTCCCTTAATTTAATCTTCCTTTCCTTTGACATCAAATCCTCATTATTGTATAACACATGTGTGAATGTCTGTGTGTCCTTAGTTGTCTGGTGGAGGAAGGAAAAGTTGATGATTGTACATGTGCTGATGCCAGAGGCTCACCTGTTATAATAGACCAAATAATGGTCTGAAATCTGAAAAAATGCTTTATGGACAGTGTAAAGAGTAGAGGATCAAGGCACATCTGATTTCAGTGTTTACATATCCTGTCTACTAAAGAAGTTTTTTTTTAAAAAAAGGCAGGATGTATACATTCTTCACTGCTTATGATATACAGCAGTCTTTTTCTGTGTGGTTTGGCAAAAATGCAAAATAAATAATGAATAAACTGTGAATAAAGTTGAGCTGACGATTAACATATTACGTTTCATTAGATCATTTCTACTGTATAAACAGCAGATGAGGTACATTTACTAGAAAAAGTAATCCATATGTTTTACTGCAATTTAAAGGAATAGTCTATCCCAAAATAAATTTAAATTCTGTCATAATTTATTTACCCTCAAGTCGTTCCAAACTTGTTTGAAGAATCTTGGGAACAAACTTTGGATCATTCTATTTCTCAAAATATCTTTTTTTTAATTTTCCACAGTTTTGACACAATATGAGAGTGAGTAAATGATCACAGAATTTTTTGAATTTTTGAAAGAACTATGCCTTTAATGGCAGTTGACAGCTGTTTTGGAACAGTGAATGTGTGATGAAGTGTGACACTGGAGCATCTAGTGAACTGTGAAAAGCTACTACACCAGACTACATGATGCTTCAGTTAGTATAAACAATGTAAATATTTATTTATATTTTTGTGATACACTATTACCCAATTTGCACACACTTTCATGTACGTTTTTTGTTCTGTTTACTCTGTGTAGATGTTTATACGTATTCTCTTCTTGTATATATAATATATGTAAGTGCTTAGAGCTCCTGCAAGCCAACACAAATTCCTTGTGTATGTGAGTGCACTTTGCCAATAATGCTTTTTCTGAATTTTATTCAGATCAAATGTCATGCATTATTTTGCATAGCAATGTGGAACATGTAATTTCCTGTACTTGTGCTGTATCTTTAAAAACCCCCGAGCTTACTTGAGTGACGCTTACAGATACTGTTCCATCCAGACACACCAGATGTTTGTTCATAAGGTAGCAGACTGAAGAATGAGAGCTCAGGTGTCTCGCTGACACCATTCTATTTCC
Source organism: Tor tambroides (assembly GCA_021397915.2). Lineage (NCBI taxonomy): Eukaryota > Metazoa > Chordata > Actinopteri > Cypriniformes > Cyprinidae > Tor > Tor tambroides. The sequence continues at coordinate 21,047 of JAFVLL020034120.1, forward strand.
TCCCAGCATAGTGTCATTTGAAAGACCATGCCACTATTCTGCCAATCACTTTTTAAGTACTCCTTAGAGGAGCTAATGAATGCTTTTCAACCTCAAGGCTTGTGTGCTTATGATCTCTGACCTTTGCTCCATAAACAGAGCTCCATCAGCATGTTTTAATGTTAAGAACATCTATGGGAAGAATGTTTATTCATGTGCCTATTGAAGATTTTTCACTAGCTCTTTAAGGATATAATAGATCAGATTTCTCATTCATTCTGTACTTTTTGTTTCTTTGATGGCAAAGCTGAATTCTCAGCATCCATTATGCCAATCTTTAATGTCACATAATCTGATGCTCAATAAAAAATGTATTATTATTTTCTATCCATTCTTGATGGATAGAAAATGATAAAAAACAGCACTGATTTGAAATAGAAATCTTTTGAAGCATTATAAATGTCTTTTCTGTCACTTTTGATTATTTTAATGCATCCCATGCTGAATAAAAGTATTAATTTCTATAAAAAAATCTTCCTGACCCTAAACCTTTGAATAATGGAGTATATACATAGATATTCATGAAAAGTTATGCTAACTAGTTTTGTCAATCAAATAAAATAATCACAATCAATCTAATCATTTCTGACTAATCTTTAGACAGTAGAAAGAAATTGTTTTAATTTGGTAATGTAAAAAAATCATGCATGCCATATATCAATATCTTTACTGCAAGGCCATACTATATATGCCATATAGTGACATCTTTACTATACTAAGTTAACCTTAACAGATCTAAAAAAACCTGGAAAAAAATCTAATATTTTGTGAACCCTCTAGCACCCCCTTGTGGCCCCATAAGGACCCCTGTTCAAAAGTCACCGCTTTAAATAATAGAAAACATTCATTTATTTTCTAAACTGTTTGTCCTATGCAGGGTAGCTACAATAGAAAATATCTTACTGAGATTATTGGGAAACATTTATCTGTGTGGCATGATTTCCATCTGGTTGCTTAAACCTTAAACTGTGATGCTCTTCTGTTGTATGTGGGGGTGAGTGTTTGCGTGGGTGTATGTGGGTAAACCTCAGCCTCCGGTGAGGCCTCTAATCGATCACGTCTGCTCCTGTCTTTCATCTGCTGTTTGGCTTGGTTTGACTGGCCACGTGGGCTTTGCTTAGTTCATCCAAACCGAAGCCCTGACTCAGCAAGTGACCAGAGGGCAGGGTATCCAAAGCTGGGAAAGAGCTTTACATTGCAGGATAGAGCCTCAGGATGCACAGAGCTGGAGTCTGCAGCTGCCAGCAACCCTGCAACACTGAAGCACTGTTCAGACTCTCCAGGATACTTCTAATTTCTTTCACTGGCTCAGATTTTTAAACCACGATCAGTCTCAGTGAAGTAGGGATGTGTATTAAGGCCTTTAGGAAAGTAGTTTCCATTATTTGAGAAATTTAAGTCAATATTTGGCTTTGACACTAATGACTCTCACTTGAAAACATTAATGTGGTAAATGGATAAAGGCCGTCTCTATCCGTTAGACTGAGAGACAGTGGAAAGCAAGCTGGCCTGTGCTCTCTCTCACAGTGTGAGGTGTGTTGCAGTACTGTATGCTACGGGTGGATGGAGGTGCTGGTGTAAACCAGAGTTCTATTCTATGGATTCTGTCTGTTCATGGTCCTGCGTTTCCCCCGATCATACTAAATCCATCTCTCAGTTCTCCATTCTTTCTCTCATTCGTTTTCTCAAGAGCTGTTCCTTTGGAGACTTAAAGGTGCCATTGGTGATTGTCTTCAGAAACATTTTTTGTTATTCTGGTTGAAAGTCTCTTCACATCCTGATAGTAATCATTAAGTTAAGTGGTCTAAATGTATTTATCTGTATTTATATATTCTGTGGAAGGTGTAGGACCAAGAAATGTTCGTCCAATCAAAACCCTCGGTCCGAGCGTTTTAATTGTCTTTCCTACCTGCCTGTCAACGCATGTATTTGCATACCTCTGCACACCCTGTTCGCGCAGACACGATACGTCATCGGCGCGTTCACGCACGCTGTGCAGAGAGAGCAAGAATGGCAGGCAAACATCAACAACCCGATCTTCCTTCCTGGTATTGTATTACTTTTACTAACTGTGCTATAAAGTTTTCTCACCGGTGAATGACACATGATGTAGCCCAGCGGTTCCCAATTGCAGTCCTCGCGCTCCCCGCTCTGCATATTTTGCTTAGTCTCGCTTAGTTAACACACCTGAATCAGATAACCAGCTCGTTAGAAGAGAGCTACGTGCATGAACTGTGTTCCGATTGACATGCTCACTACACAGTGTTCATTGCTCCCTTCTCCCTGAGCAGGGGAAATCCGTTGAAGTTTATTTAACTTTGGAACATTCACTCACGGATTTGCGCTGCGCAGTGTCTTCACACACAGACGAAACTTACTAGAAGTGTGAAGTGTGACATAATATACCTCTGTAAATAAATACTATTTAAATCCACGTCTCGCACACTTTAATGCCGTTTGTATGGAACATATATGCTCGCTTTGAACTTGAATCATGGCGGAAAATCTGGTGATGTCCACTTCGCAGGGCACTTAATGATTTATGGTCGAACAGAACAACCGTCGGACGTGATATACATATGAAATGTGCAGAGGGGGGTATGAGGACTGTAATTGGAAACCGTTAATGTAGTCTATTGCAGTAATTAATGTTGTCTCTGGTATTCCGCTCTCCGAGCTTATGTGCGTTCAGGGGGCGTGGCTTTGGACGGCAATTGCAGGGAGGGTGGGACGTTCGCTTTCAGTGCTATCAGGCTAAAGTTAGCATTTTCCGAGATCTCCAACTGCACCTTTAGTACAAATCAGCCTCATCTTTCTTCTTTACTACTGGCCTAAAGCTTTGTGCACTTATTTAACTTTAAACATCAATCGATGTTGAACATCTGTTTTGATATTTACTATAATAGTCTATTATTATAGTAAGTATAATAATAGCTACCAAGATGCTAATAGGCTCCAGCATCTCCACAACATACAGGACAAGCGGTTTGGAAAATGGATGGATCTGTCTTGTAAATTTATTGATTTGTTTGTTAGATTATTATATTTCTATATTTAGCAAAACAGTATTGTACGTGCTTTAATAGATAAATGTACCACATATCAAACAAGGACTATCCACATATCTGCAAATTTTCAATAAATTACCAGTAAGACCATATCATTTAATGTAATGTCATATTAATTCATCTTTATTATGACCTGAACCAGTACACTGTAAAAAGTGACCAGGAAAATTGTTGCCTACATCTAATGGACTTAAAATGTAGTTTTGAATGAGTGATTGAGAACATCATCATAAAAATAAATAAATAAACTGAGAGAATAAACCACACATTCAAAATGTCATTTTACTGTTGACCCCGAGCAGTACGGTATCCACCTACACTGCATGTAAATATTTAGAGAGTGTAAGATGATGTCATGTTTCTGGTCCCTTGTTCATAATGCTGATTGTCTCCAATGTGAGTAGCAGACGTGGTACAACTCCAGGACTATGCGGCCATATCAAAACAGAGTCGCTGCTCATTCTGACCAATCAGGGCGGAAAATTGGAGACAAGGGGCCCTACGTGGACTTCTAAAGCCAAGCCAACACACAACAACCCACACATAGAGTTTTCTTTGCCTAAGAGCCCTTTCAAAGTGTCCTCTCAGATCACATTAACAATCCCTATTGTAACAGATCATTGGGAAACGAATGTTATCCCATCAAAATGCAATTATTCAGGCTAGAGGGTGGGGCATGATGGGATATGGTTGTTTTCATCATGCCACTGAGAGGTCTGGTGTGAGGGACGGACTGTCATGGCAAAGGGAACTGACAAAAAAGGGAATGACTGCTGGTCCCTACATTTTTTATTTACTGATAATCCATTTTCACTCGTATATGTCACAATATGGAGGAAAACTTGCCACTGCTTTTGTTTCTTTGTAAATACTCTAAAATACTCACTGTTTTAATATAGCGACAAGATGTAAAAAATGTGCACGTTAAAACTATTTGAGTATAAACATTGCTTACTGTCTGTTTCTCCATAAAATATTATTCAATTTATTACTCTAAATTTGACTTCTATTGTAAGTAAACTATCGTAACCCTGATTTTTGCAAGGGATGAGTCAAAATTATTTTTTGTGGTAATCAAATTCATGCCAAAAATGCTGTCAAATTAGCTTAAAGTGATAGTTCACCCAAAAATGAAAACTCATTAATAGGGATGTAACGATTCACTCAACTCACGATTCGATTCACAATTTTGATTTCATGATTCATTTCGATTCACGATTTTTTTTTTAACAAAATGAGATTTAAGACAAACAATAAATTAAATGTATCCTTTTATTATTGCTTGGACAAAATGCTGCATGTTTCTTTGTGAAACTGAAATATAACACTATAATAATATACTAATATAGCACTTGCATATTATTGCTCTTTTGTTGGTTTTGCTTGCTTCTGTTGTGCTCATTTGTAAGTCGCTTTGGATAAAAGCATCTGCTAAATAACAAGATGTAAAAAAAACAAAACTAAACTGAAATTTTAAAACAAGCCCCAAATCAAATAAATAAGTAACATAAATAAAAGAAATCTCTTCATATAAACAAAATAAGGCTTTGTCTGTGCTCTTTCCATTTAAAATTAGAGGCAACCACTGCCTTTTAATCATGATCCAAACAAAGATGCTGCATACATGCAACATTAGTTTTTAATCTGAATTTTTGTGAAAGTTTTGTGAAACTATACATAAAAAATATCTGCATGAAACAGAAACAGCAGATGAGCTGAATGAGACGTAGATTCACTCTCTACCAGCAGGTGGCGCTTAAAGCGTTTGCTTGGTTTCCGCTGTAAACAAAGCAGCGCTGCACTTATGAACTATGAAAAGAAAAAAACACCATCTTAACTTTAGTAACAGTAAGTTCCCCTCAGACATACATTCATATAAACTCCTACCCCTAATTGAATCGCGATTTGTTTAGCATCTCAAACGATTTGAATCGTCACATATTTTAATCAATTTTCAACCGGCTCGTGGTTAATCGATACATCCCTAGTCATTAATTACTTACTCTCATGTCATTCCAAACCGCAAGACCTTCAAAAGACAAATTAAAATATTTCTGATGAAATCCGAGACAAAAATTCTCTTCCGTGTCAGAATTCGATGCGTCGTGGTACTCTCGTGAATATGCAGCGGAAAAGAGAAGAATTGTTGAATAAAGTTGTTATTTTTGTTGTCTTTGCGCACAAAAAGTACTCTCGCAGCTTCATAAAATTAAGGTTGAACCATTGATGTCACATGGACTATTTTAATGATGTACTTACTACCTTTATGGGCCTTAAACGAAGTAGTTGTATTGCTGTCCATGCAGGGTCAGAAAGCTCTAGAATTTCACCAAAATATCTTAATTTGTGTTCCGAAGATGAAAGAAGGTCTTACGGGTTTGGAACGACATGAGGGTGAGTAATTATTGATAGAATTTTCATTTTTGGGTGAACTAACCCTTTAACTTGTATTGAACCAAAATATTAGTTAACGTTTAACAGTAAAAAGAAGTAGTTGCTTATGCTTGTCTTCTTTGACTCTAGCACTTTGACTCTAAGAAACTCCAAAAAACTCATAAATCCTCATTTCCCAGTATTTTGAGAAGAAATAATTGAGGGTGCACAGTCAAGAAAACGAATGCTTGATTAGCTCAGCTGTGGTTTTGCACTGTGACAGACAGTGGATAATGGGTATTTACAGTAATTACTGCAGACAAACACGTCTGAGCGTGCGGCTGCATTGTGCTTGCTCTCCCGCAGTGAACGTGTTTTAACGAGGAACAAATCGTCTGTGGATTCCTTAATTGATGACTCTTACATTTACAGAAATGTATTTCCACCAATCTTCAGACTCATTTAAATGTGAAAGCGAGACTTGACATTTGAGATGCTCTGAGGGTGGAGAGTTTTCAGGACGTATCAGCCCTGGTTTAACACTTCTGTTTAGACAAGAGGGATAAAGACTTTCAACTAGAGAAATGAAGCTGATGACAGAATAATTTACAGTGTGTGAGCCGGAGACCAGTTGCAATCTTCGATGAGGGGATGGATTTATTGTTGATCTCTTGTGCTACTGCGTTAGAAACACTCAGAACACTACAACACAAAAACTTGCCAGGTGAAACGCTATTATACCCAAAGCCGCTGAAAAAACTGCAGAAGCAAAATAAATGTGCTTGATTTATCACCTAAGAGGAAAGAGTTCACTGTATACACTGTAGAACAAAGTTAGACATGACAAAGCCACATTGCTCCTGATGTTTATCATCTGTTGACTGGTGCAGTGCTGAGTGTTTTGATCTGTTTAATTCATTACGTGAGCCTTGGCAGCCACACACCCTGTAGATCAAAAGATTGCAGAGTGAATCAACTATTGTGTAAAACTGGGCTATTGTATATACCTGTTTTGTATGTGTGCTGCGACGTGTGTGTGCTCACTTTAAAAGTGCTGACTGTGTCGATGCAAACAAAATAACAACTCTGAACACTGTGCTAATATATGACTTTAGATTTACTAGATGCTTTAACAAAAATCTGATTTCTATCCGATTTCAAACCACCTGCTTGGATCCATCTGGCAAAAAGTCATATTTCATATGATTTTCCTGGTATGAGTTTTGCTTTCTGTCAGAACAAGGCCTAAAATGTGCTTGAATTATTCAGTAAGAGCCACAGAGGTCCCTAATACCTGGAGAAAGCTATCCATTAGTGTTCCCATTCATCTTATTGGCATTCTGCTAGAGAAGGAACTCTGAAAGTACGCTGAGATCTTTTCTCATGAGCGCTCAGTCCTGCTTTTTGAGGATGTAGTTACAAAAATTACCAGTAGGGGTGAATTGGGTCACACTAACCTGCCAAACTTTGACCCCTTGGTCATGAAAAAGCAAAGTATGACATCTTCCTATTGAGTTTCCTTTCCGTTTCATATCCACGAGATAATTACAGATTGTTCCATTGTTCTGTCAGACTTGGGGGTTTTTGTTCTCTTGAAAGAGTGCAGAGAGGATGTTCATGACACACCTTGGGGGAAATGAAGACCTCCTTTGCACCACTTTTGGCAAACTAAAACCCAGCCCTATATGAAAAGTGAACAAACGACCTTTGTTTCCAATGCTTAGTTGAGTTTTTAAAAGGAAAACACTGTGTGTGTGTTGTTGGGGGAAGGTTGGCAAAGAACAACAGGAAGAATCAAGAAAAGAAAAACCTGACAGTTCAGACAGAGCTGTGTGCAGGTGCTGTGGAGTTATGAAACACTATCACCTCAACAGACTGCACCTGAAATCTCAGGCTCTCAGAGTAATCATCGAGTCGGTGCAGTGCTCTCCCTCCAGTGAGCTTTGTGGTCAGCAACACTTCATCTCCTAACTTGTAGAACTTGGATAACAATTTCACAGTTTCAGCATGGAACACCAACCCATAACAGAAGCCCACTTTTATTTTCACAGAGCTATATTTTCAGTAAAAAAACTTTAAATTCACCCAAATAAATTATTAATAATATATTTATATATTTTTAATTGCTTTTAAATTACGTATAATATTTAAGCATTACCTTTTTATTATGTAATATTAATGTATTTAAATACTAATATTAAATAAAAAAAAAAATCTATATTATTGAATTATAGGGTTCCCATTGTCCTATTGCAGGGACTGAAATACAATACTGTTAACAAATTTGTGGTCAGTAGGAAACCCAAACTTTTTACTTCTTTCAAAAACATTATGGATCATTCTAAACCCGAACTTTTGAACAGTACTGTACGAAAAGTTCTGTGCTTGAGCATTTGATGATTTCTGTGTCTTGGGCTTTAGGCAACTTATTGAATTTTTTCAGTGCTTAAGTGTTCCTCTTTCAAATAACTGAAGTTGGTGAATTGCTTCTTGCACATGGATTTTTGAGATCCATAACTGGGACTTTAGGCTCAAACAGACCTTTCAACTCCCAAAACTCACTCCTTTACTCAGAAAAATGATTAGCTTAGTGTAGCTTACATATCCTCTACATTCTGAAATGTTCTTTTTGATTATTATGTGCCTTTGGGTTTGAATGAAAATACCAAAATACATTTTTGTGTGCTCTCTGCCAGCAGTTTCTTCTTGTTTTATTGCATAGATGATTGATTCCAGTCATGTTAACATTAGCAGCAGGATTGAAATTGGTGAAAGTAGGATAAATGATCCAGACGGGCCTCTGGTTGTGTGACTTACCTGTTCAGAATGAAATATGTCTGAAATTTGTCTTTCCATAAATATCCTGAGTCTTCCATCACAGATTCAGTTTCATTCATGCTAAATTAAATATTGCATCTATTGTGACTAAACTAAAGGGTTATGTAGCCAAACGAATCCTCACACGTGATCCCTAAAAATACTCAACCCCTTTTCAATAATATCTTAAAGCACATGTTGCTTTAAGTAAATAATTATAATACAGCTCCAAAATGACATGTTTTTTTTCTGCGTTGTGGTGAATAAGCAGAATGTTTAAAGAAACATCAAAGGCAATCACTCCACCCATAGACAAGGCACACCACAAAGTAGAGGAATTATCATAATCAGAGATGAAATTTTCCTATAGAACGATTCTAAATATACCTCATGTAAAATTTTTCTACCTCATGATGTTTACCCTCTATCTTTGGAAATGCTGACATACTGAGCCTAGACACTGACCAGAGAGAGACTGAAGGAGTGTGTCCTGCCAGTGCGGTGGAAGAGTTTAGGCACCCTGAGGTCTGTCACGTCCTCCTAGATGAGTCACTGCCATGTGGCACAGCCAGCTCACTGAGATTTTATAGTTTAGGTTTTTTTTTTCAGTCTGTCTTTTCTGTTTAGTTTAGTTTTTGTTAGTTTCACTCTGTGATTGTTAGTACTAGTTTCGTTTTTTACGTCTTTTTTTTTTTTTTTTTTTGTTTTTAGAGTATTCTTGTTTCGGTTTATTTAGCGTTTGACTTTTACATTGCATTCAAATGATGGAAACTAACATTTTAGGGCTGACAAAGCTAATGCAAATGTTATCGTTTAAGTATGTTTAATGACACTGACTTTTCAGTACAGTCTAGTTTTATTGTTGTCTAGTGGGATTTTTATGTTTAATGCAGTTTGAAAATGAATAAGAAAAATGTATTAACTTCATACCACTTTTATAATTTTCAAAAAATTTGTAATTAATTAAAAATAATACTTTGTGACAATTTTATACATGTACACAACCGTTCAAAACCTTTAAGGTCAGAGTCACCAAAGCTGCATTTCTTTATTCAAAAATACAGTAAAAACTGTAAAATTGCAAAATATTTCTACACTTTCAAATAAATATTTTCTGTTTTAAAATGTCATTTATTCTTGTGATGGCAAAGCTTAATATTCATATGATGACAAAATGTATACCTCAAATGCACTGTAAGCCACTTTGGATATAAAAAGCACCAGTCAATTGCATACGTAAATGTAAAAAATAGACCTTCTTATGATTTATATCTTGTTATTCACATATTTCTCAACTGCATTATTGCGATTATGATAGTTTGCATCTGTGGTATATAGACTGCTGTGGTTATTGCTCAAACACACATGATACTGTATAATCGGGTAAAGACGATTTGGGTGTGGTCATACTAATCATGTCTATCTGGGAGGTGAAGCTGCTGTATTTGATACAGAGAGCTCAAGCACTGCTCTGTCTGTAGACCCACAGC
>JAFVLL020034122.1:0-18923 GCA_021397915.2 Tor tambroides
GAACCTTCTGGATGTGTTGGTGTGTCCAGGCTGTAACCCTTCCTGCTGACATGGCTCTCCACCACACAATCTGTCAGAGACTTCAGGTTAACAGCGCACCACAAGCAAGTCTTACAATTCTGTACCACAATTTGTGTGTCTGCATTGTATGGTGCCTTTTAAAAGACTCATGATCTGTTAGTACTTTGTTTTTATTGTTCTGTTTTTCTTTATTCTCCCTTGACTTTGCATCTACTCTATCAATATATTAAATATCATGGGACAGTGTGACACTCCACAATATGTTCATGTTTATACTCCATTAAATGCTAAAGACATAAAAACAACGTTATAAACAGGTCACTGCCAGCTTATGATACTTAACCTGGGCTTCAGATAACACACTGATAAACAGAGCAAGGAACCTGAGAAGTCTTGAGAACTCGAAAACAAGTGTTTGTTTGTGTCTTTATCGAGTCCGAAATCAAAGCCTTGCCCCAGTTATGTGTCGACCCATGGTATAAATTCACTCTTTACTGTACATCATCCCCTGATCTATAGTCACAGTCAGGACCCACTGTCTCTGCTCTAATAGCTATTCTCAAAGGTACTATAGCGGTCGACAACAGGAGCCAGATAATATTTTTATGTTATCAGTAACACTCCTACGTTTGTTTTCGCAGCCACTCAATGCCAGAGCTCGGGGATGACAGGAAATGGCAGCATTTGTTCTGATTTCGACCCCCCTCCCCTTATACAAGACAAGACCAAAGAACGTGGGAGGACCCACAATGCACAATGATCTCTTGTTCAGACTGAAATGCTTTGTGCATTCATCTATAACTGCCCAACATGCAAAGATAACCAGCCAGTCTGATGATCAATAAATAAATAGCAGACAGCATAAAAAAAAAAGATAGAAAGGGGGAAAATAATGACACAAAGGCAGACAGAGAGATGGAGCGTTCTTTGACTTCTATTTGTCTTGTTTTAATAGTGGAACATAGAGAGGAACAAGAGGGAAATGCTAAAGGCGCTTTCCATGAATATGGTGCACTTCAGTTTCCCCTTTTATACTATAGACACAAATTCAATGAGAAAAGTTCATTTTAAATACATTAAAAATGCCTGCATTCTCCAATTTAAACTGTGATTTTGGCTAAACCGTCCCTTTTCCATTTAATATTATATAAGAGCTTCATAATTTTAATATGCTATTCAAGCATACAGTATCAGTGTCATGAAAGTCACTGTAAAAAATACCTCAAATATTAGCTCATTTTAATTAATAAAAACACATTTTGAGTTCATTTTTACAATTACAAAAAATGAGAAATTCCCTAAAATTGTGAAATGCAAGAAGTAACATTTGCACAAAGAATTTGTACTATTTTTATGTGATAAAATGGTAAATAATAGAAATTGGTGAATAATATTTTCAAATCCCATATTTATTTGTTTGTTTGTTCGTCCATCCATTCATGCATACACTATTTTTGCTACATTATTATTATTATTTATTTATTTATAATAATATAACATTCATTATGAATGCATTTGTCAAGTTCAGTTATTCAAGTCTGTTATAAAAACAAAGATAATCACATAAATATTTTTATGTAATTTTGGGGGGAAATATAAGTCCTTCATTAACCACAAATAAACATTTGGTTTTAATTGTATTTGGATTAAATTTTGATGTTTATTTCATGTTAATTGTTAAAAAAAATTTAAAAAATACAAATCAAATTTTAACTGTTTATACTAGTCCAAATTTTAGTAACATGGTTTTAAAACAAATAAATAAAATAAAATAATAATCATAATAGCAATACTTCATATAAAATGAAAAAAAAATAAATAAATCAAACACCTCATATAATATTTAGAAATGAAGGTTAGAGAAAAATGAAGGTTAAGCAAATTAGCAAAATAAATCAATAATCAAACAAATAACAACACTTTTTTAGGGTAGATTTTGCACATTATTCGTGAAAGTGCCTAAACAAGAACATAAATGCTAAACCTACATGCACTATATAGATTACATTAGTACTGAATTAATTCTCACACTACTGTAAAACGCAAACAAATTTAAGAACTAAATAATTAGAGAAACTAAATAATATCCATCATATATGTCACAATGGATATTTAATCATTTCACCCTTTTGTATAATTGTGATACAGTAAAATCAACAATCTGTGCTCACTCTATGCTACGCTATTCCTTTATTTCAGTCAATAAATGCAGTGGTTGCTGACATAAGGTCTATGATCAGATGCTGGACATCATCCTCTCATGTTAGCTTTGTAGCAGAGATCTTAAGAGCAAACGCAAGAGCGTAAGGAGTGAATGTTAGAGCTTATAAAGTGGAGTGATGGAAAGAAAGGTTCACGGTGAGGTTATCGCAGCCAGGCAGCACTGGGAGCTACGTGGCTGTTTGTGGGTCTCCACGCGCGCACACACACACGAGCACCGCAGAAATGACACTTGCATATAGCTGTGTATCACAGAGCAAACAGCAGCTCTTTGCCTCAAAGTCTGCCAGCCTAGAGAGCGGATCAAACGCAGTGTTTGGGTGAAACCATATCGACAGAGTGTCAAGCACAACAGGGGCTTTGAGGAGGGGCACTCTCTGTCTTTTTTTCTTTTTTCTTTCTCTCTCTCCCAGCCTCCGTTTCTCCACAAAGAGTGTGTCAGTCACATTGTGCGATGTGTGTCAATATCTAATTGCTCTGATGGCTGAAGATGGACGGACAGAAAGGAGGAGTGAGATGGCAATCAAGTAAGTCGGACAGAAGAAAAAGAGCCGTTTTATTACAATTCCATTATGGCTCTTTCAGCATTGCGACATGGATAAAGGAAAACCATTACTCAACCTGCACACGCTATGAAAAATGAAACTAGTTCTGATATACAAAACTGCTTTGTTCTTGATGAAGATAAACAGTCTGGGTATGTTTGTATTCATTATATAAAGTCCATAGCAAAACCATACCAAAATAACACGTCAAAAATAATCAAAAGGGGGGAAAAAAATCTCGCAAAAGCCATTTTAAACAGTGTGTCAGTACTGGACAAATGACTCTGTGGTAACACCCACCACCCTGCCTCCATACACAGGAAGACAAATATTGAACAGGACTCCACACGCATCAAACAACACTGTGGGGCAGGGCAGAGTAGGCCTGGGTCTCGTCTGTAATCACAAATGTCCAAATCCTCTAACAAGGTCCAGAGCTCTGTCCCCCACATCAAACTACGTCTCTGCACACTGGGTTTCCATTACGTTACTCTTTGTGGTGACCAATTAATTCTGTCGGGCGTATATCATTTTTAAAGTGATAAAAATTACATCCACGTGAAAGATTAGGATAAAACAGCAAATGAAAACAATATCACATGTACCTGAGAGGTTATCTGGTTGTCCACACTGTCCTCTGCACATGCCTCACTTTAGTTTCAGTCAGTTATATTGAGTGACCTGTAGGGGGAGCTGCTCTTTTATGACTTGGGGGGTGTATTTGTGTAAGACAATAAAAACATTAATTTGCCCTGAAATCATTCCTGACGTAAATGTAAAATGGTGCCCATTGGAACCCAGTAATGAAGCATGCGGCATCTCTGCAGCTTCTAATTTGACTAGTTAAATGACTCCATTACGTGTTTAACAGACAGAGGCAAATCATTTCTGGTCAGTTGAGGCTCACTTAGCCGCGTCACAGGGCTTGGGGAGAAATCGGAAGATAACTGGTCCCGCTTCTTTCCTTTTTTGCACTCTATACTATTGCAGGCCAAAAGTAAGAGGCTGAAAAAAGCCCATGTTATGATCTGCACATGTTTCCTCTCATTCTCTCTTATAGCTGTCCATCTCTCTCTCTCTCTCTCTTTCTCCCCTTCTGTGATGGGGTCTGCATCCCTCTGTTAATTAGGTGTCCAGTGTGCATGATCACAGTCTGTATAGTGAAATACACAAATAAATGCTCATCGGGGAGTGTGTTTTCAGCACAGATTGTACATACTGTAGAATCATGCTTCTGTCCTGTAGCTAGACTGGGTTAAAAGTTTGACTGGTTAAGACATTACTTTTTAATGCTTTGTGGAAGCAATAATTAATTAAATAAGATATATAGATAGATAGATAGATAGATAGATAGATAGATAGATAGATAGATAGATAGATAGATAGATAGATAGAGATCAGCACTTTACACAGAATCAGTACAATATTTTATATTCAATAAATGGGCATTTAAAGTAGATGCGTAACGATTAGAAAAAAAAAGTTAATCCTTTTTAGAAAAATGTTAAGCCTAAGGACTAAGCCTCAAATCAAGTCTTATATTAGCATTTATTTATTTATTTTGAGCTTTACATTTAGAAAGAAGAAAAAAAAGAAAGAAAGAAAGAAAGAAAGAAAGAAAGAAAGAAAGAAAGAAAGAAAGAAAAAGAAAGAAAGAAAGGAACTATTTCTAAATTAAAATCTAATTAAATCTATTAAATTTAAATTCCTGATTGTTTTACAGTTTTCTTGCAAAAATATTAAATAAACATAATTAAATTACATTAAAATGTAAATCAACAACAAAACTACACAACATATTTTAACAGAGCTGAATATTTAACTTAAAAATAAAACTAAGGTTATGAGACAAAATATAGGTTTGCAGTTATTGATAAAACTTATAACTGCCAAAAAATCAAAGACAGTATTAGTTTTTCTAACAATGACCTGGGTAAGAGGACAAAGCCAAACATAATGTGGGAAAAAAAAAAATCTACCACAACGGTTTGAATATCATTTTAACACATTTTAGACATCATTTAGACATCATTTAATGTCTGTTTTATGATTTTAATTATTTTATAAAGTAGAGAAACCTCACAAGGCAGAAATAAACTGGGCAAAAACATTTGATGTTTTTAAATCTAGATAGTTTACTTTTCATTTTAGGTTGGGATAATAGTCAATATAGTAGTTTAATTTAGTTTAATAGTTTATCTAACATGTCTAATAGTTCTCAGAGGACAAAAGAAAATGGAATTTGCACCTCCAATATTTTTTTCTCCCATGGGACACTAAAGACCACCATATTTATAGAAAGTGTCACACACTGAGATTGACAAATGCTTTCACATATCATTCATCCATAGAATGTGAAGCCAGTGTTGAGATAGAGGGTGTGAGAATTATCAAACCCACAGGGAATGACACCAATTACTGATAGCAAGTGGCCATTCCACAAACAGACTTGTCAGTCTAAAAACACACACTCACAAACACAGGTGGGTAAAGACAGGCACTCTTAAGGGATATAGGGCTGATTAGAGCAGGTGCGTATGTGTGAGTCAGACGGGCCTCTCACCTCTGGCTTTAAATGGAGTGATTAGGAATGGAAAAAAGAGTTAGTGTGGATGGGCTGATTCCTAGTACACTCTCTCTGCCCTCTGGCGCGCTGCACGGAAGGACAGGAACTGAACCCCTCCGCACGTGCAGGAAGCAGGAACATCTCTGCTGATGGACTGAGAGCCAATCACAGACTGGCGTCGCTCAAAAGGATCACAGCACATGCTGAAGGATTTCATCATATAATCTGTGAGGTTTAAAGTTTCTCTTTGCGTTATTAAATGAGTCACATTTTACATGAATTAATTATATTGTGTATCTCACGGAAACACAATGGGCTTCTTTCAATGCAGGACTCAACAGAAAAAAGAAAGGTCATGCAAAAATGAAAATTCTGTCTGCTGTATAACTTACATTCAAGAATATATTTTTAAGACTGTCTCAGTGTCCAGTGTAATATTGGACCCCATCTGGAAAAAAACAGCTGAAACATTCTTCTAAATATCTCCTTTAGTGCTCCACAGAATAAAGACACTCATACAGTTTGGGAACGACATAAATGATGACTTTTTTAAAGCGCATGCCCCAGCTGTTCCTGCGCAGGTCAGTGTGAGTATGCAGGGTCCAGAGTCTCACACTCTAATGGGATAGGTAATTATGTAGTCTGATCTCACAGACAAGGGATTTAAGAACTAAGTGTACTATGTGACACATGTCTGGGGTTATTAATAGTCATAACTGGATGGACAGATGGACAGGCCCGAGATAATGCCATCAGATGCCATAATAATCTGCGCTGCGGGCTTCTTAAAGTACAAGCGAACCACAGCGACCACAAAAAGAACTCAGTAAATGTCTCCGTACAGTAAGGTCCTCTATCTCCTCAGTGCCGGTCTCACAGCAGATGTCAAAAGCTGGTAAAATGCAATGGCGCGAGATCCTGAAGAGCAAAGCTCTCTTTATCCCTTTAGCGTCCGTGGCTCGACTCTTTGTAGTGCGACTGAAGTGCAGTGAAGTGGGCCGTTTTCACCCCCCTTCCAGAACGTCCGAGTCCTAACAACCTCCCCACCCACCCCCTCACGTCTGATTGTTGATCCTCCTGAAGAGGACAGATCAAATATTCCACTCCAGTCTGCGAGCGGGGCACAGATATGATTGGGGTTGACGGACGGGGCCCCCAGTTTGAAGTCTTAACAGACAGTGCGACTTTGATATCTGTACTCGGCGCGTATCACCAAAGACACAGGGAATGAATGAGAGTGAGGGGGAACTGAGAGAGAGGCAATGAACAAAAGCATCTGTGGAGTGGTCAGGGCCAGCGGCAGCATGTGTCAGAGGCTTTTTGAAGTTTAACCCCCTTCCTCTCTCTCTTCTCCTCCTCCTCCTCCCTGTATTCCTCCCCCCAAAGGCCCCTCTTCTCCCTCACACTTCCTGCTTTCTGGGAGAGCCCAGTGGCGACACATATATACGCATACACACCAGCAGCCTCATCCAACCAATTACTAGCCCCTTGACTCGCACACGTAAGACAGCGCCGCTTCAAATAAAGGCAGGAAACTGCCGTTTATTTGCTAAAAATGAAGCGTGTTAAATTGTTCGGACTGAAATATGGATGAAAATATTATATCTAAGACATGTTGAGGAAACAACATGTGTTCGACACCAAGAACGATAACTATAAAGATAATTATAACAATACTGTATATTAGCATCCAGACCAATGAACAATAATGTTGATTGACAAATATGTCATCTGCCACTTGCTTGAGCTCTTTAAAATCGGGTGGATTCTGATTGGCTGTCAATGATTTTAGCATTCATCAGCTGGGAAAAAAAACGATTTCAACAATAATGTGTCGTCGGCGTTATAGAGTGGACTATTCTCATACTCTCACTATTCTCTTGGTGTGAACGGGCCTTAAATCACAATCACAGTACCGACAGGAAGTCTTTCTGATGGCCTGCGAGCGAAAACTGAAATCTGAAAGCAGCAAAGTTCATCTAATAAGAGGAAAAGAGATAAACGTGTGCAATCATCATTTTCTTAACTTGTGTTTCCGCAGATTCAAAGCGCTGAGCTTTAGCATAAACAGCAGGCAGGAAAAGTGGGTTTTTAAAAACTCCGTCTTCCTGGGATTGAGCGTTCGGAGCAGAGGGATGAAGAAAAGACTAAACAGATGTCACAGCTTGGCGGGAACGAGGGAGTTAAATAGCTTTATTTTTTTCCTCCCTCTTTTTAAATGTCTCACGTATAAACAGATTTTGTTGCTTCTTAAAGTGGGCTCAAAATTAAAGCGTATCGTTTTACACACATATTGCATGCATATTAGTGAGCCCCAGCTGCCCGTGTCCTGTTCTTAAGAGCCATATGATTGAGTTAGGGGCCCGGGTATCAGATAAGATTTAAGCCTGCTCTCCCTGTGCGCTCCCCCTCTGCATTTTACTGCTAACTTATTAAATGGAGAGAAATGACATTATTTTTCTGAGTGTATGTGTAATTATTGTCACACACCTGTGACTCCTGCCATAGACGACAAGAGGAGGAGAGGAAGGAAGAGACGGCGGCGAGGGGAGAGATGTCGCTCGGAGCAGCAGGAGCTCTGGGTTTTTTCCTTTAAATGTTGGGTGAGAGAAAAACAGCGAGCTTGTTAATCACCGAATCTCTGTCGTGGGGAGAACAAGGATATTCTAACAACTTGAACGGCAGATACGGTTGTGAATTTGATCTGAAATTAAGTGTCCTTTCATGTTGTTTCCTTCAGACAATAACATTCTACATGCAGCCTCAAGTTTATGGAAAAGTTTCCCTTTTTTGTCTGCCAAACAGGCTTTCTTTCCACATACCACCAACAAACTGTTCTGTGTTGGCAGTTCTAGATGGTGAACAAAACGTCTCATCTGAAATTCTGATGCATGTGCCAAGCACACGTTTGTTCCTTTTCTTTTCTTTCTTTTTGAGGGGACCACCCCGTGGAAGGCAACATGTGAAATATGGCTCTGAAGACAAAGGAAATTACCTATTAGAGAGGGAGCAACGATCTTCTTTTGCCCCGACTCCAAAAAGTGACTCAGAATGTTGTAATTGTTTACCTTTGACACTGACCGTAATTCTTCTCCGCTCCGCCGTAACAGAATATTTCAGCGTCGCTTTTCAAAAGCTCTCCTTCTCGCTCTCTCGCTGCACCGGCGATGCCTCAAATGTCATCGAATCACTCGGTTTAACGTATTTCTTTTCAACACCCGCTCTTTGCTTCACAGGAGGAAGGGCCGAGCGAGTGAGAAAACGACAAGAAAAGCAGCAGATCGGCTTGTTTAAGATATCCGGGCATTGTTCGCCGTCAACTAGGCCCTTAAAATGTGACCTCCGCTTCGTCTGCGACTTGTGCAGATACATCGGGTGCCACTCAAAGCCTTTTATTCTGACACTTTTGAAAGGGCCGTTGATAAAAGCTAAGCACGTCAGGAGGTTTTACACTGTCAGTCTCGCTTTCCTGTGCTGATCTAAAAGCATGGAAATAGCAGCGTTTTTTGGTGTAATGTTTTAATAGAAAACAGATGGCCGCAGATGTAGGGCTGCACAGAGCTGGGTGACATGTCTTTAATATTTTAGAGTGGTCTTGCTGTAAATGTAGAAGCAGCTGTTTCCTCCCCGTTGTAAATTTGGACTTTTTAATTTGTGATTGACAGCTATTGGATTTGCTGTAAATTACAAAAATGAATATGGAAGCGATGGAACCGACGGCCAGGAAAGGGGGAGGGGGGGCATTTGACGCCGTTCACGGATGAATAGATTTATGTGCACCCAAATGTGAGGTATTTACATTCTCTCTCTCTCTCCTCAGTCTGATACCGCTCAAGAACGCCGCTATATACGCCGCTGATATTTAAATATACATGAATATTAAAATATAAGTGCGGGTGGAGAGGATGCGAAGGGGGGGTTTGGATGTGTCACTCGCGCGGGGCGGCTGGTAACAGAGTTCTATTCCGATGTGTTTGTTTAGCTGCTGTTCGTTTAGTTTTAATGTCAGCCGCGAGTACAGCTCCCTTGACGCTTATGGTAGAGGTGATTGTCATCAATTCGCATCTTGGCATTTAAACCACCTGCTTCAAATATGCGTATTTGAAATGCAAATAAACTGCATATGCCCAGACAAATTAAAAAACATGGTGAGTAAACACTTTTGAAGTCATAACTTTCTCTCTCTTTTTTTCATCAGGGACTTGCACTGTCAAATGTTCTTTTACTTGAGAAGGCAACGCCAGACAGATAATGCCTCTCAGAGCAAACCTGCATAATACTAACTGATTATATATTTATTTATGGTTTTGTTCACAAGGCATAGAGAGCAGTTATGTTTTTATCTCGGCCTCAGCTTGATTCTTGTGCCTCTGGAGTGTTTTCGATTAACCGTTTCTGTCTCTTTTTTTTGTCCTTCTGAAAAACGAATGCATTATATTTTCTCTCCTTATTTTCCACCTCTGTCTTCTTCATCGCCTGACACTACCGTTATTCAAACATCAATAGCTATACGTCTTCTTTAGCACTGACTCTTACTTTCATATTGATATTTATATGTGATCATTACTTTTCTTCTCCAGGCTTTGTCTCCGAGTGTCAGCTCTAAGGTGCAATATCCAATAGTGCATTCAGAGCAAAACGCAGAGCAAATATGCCGCATCAGGCTGGATACCTTTATAATGAACCCAGTACATAATTCCTCTTAAGGCGTCAATTTAAACATGATCACGTTGCGCATCTATTTCTTTTTTCTTCTTCCCCTCTTCTTTCTATATCTGCTTCATCTGTTTCTGTCCAGGCCGTGTGAGAGGATACTATGATAAAGATGAGTTTTTAATCAGGCAGATGGCTGACACGCTAAACACTCTTCCTGTATGCGTGTAATCATTGCCATCACTCTCATTAATCATCATCATCATTCTGGTCATCATCATCGTCATCATGTTTTAGATGAAACAGAAACACGATCACAATGACAATCTGTGCTTCAGCAGTGCACTATTTTTCTTCCACGAAAAGAACAAGGTGGAAAAACAAAAAACAAAACCCCACTAAAACTTCTGCACCACTGCTTCCCAGCATCTCCCTGTTCTCCCGGTTTTGATAAAAGTTGCTGAATGTTGTTTCCCAAATTAACGAGCAGCCGTTTCATTTTGTCAGATGAAAAATTTGAAGTAAACAGGGAGGGAAGACGCACATGAAACAGCTTCATTAGCGTTAAGGAGCCCCTTCTAGAACGCCGGGTTCACTCGCCACACCTCATCGAGTATCGATCGCGCTGCCGATCGGGCTCTCAGGAAAGCGCCTGTCATCCGTTTGACGAGCAGTTGTCAAGCACGCACAGTGGCCCGTGCACCACCAACGCCGCCGCCGCTAACGTTCACGCACCTGTCAACCGCAGGCAGGCAGAGCCCCTGATGAGGTGTTACCTAATTGTGTTTTAGAAAGCGATGACACCTCATCTCTACCGCTCTCTCGCTCCACTATGATATGTCTCTTAATGCAATTAGGCATAATGAAAAACTAGAAATGGTGAACACTGGAGGGCTGCTGGAAGTGATGCGGGGTGGGGAGGGGGGTTGGACTTCCTGCGGAGAGCAGGCATTCAAATGAGAACATAATAGGAACATCAGAACAAGAGCAGTATTTTCTGTGAGATGACAACAACATTAAAAATCCAGGTAATTAAAAACATACTCTGTGTTTTGTCAAAGTGGCCGTCATTGCTGAAGTTGAAGCCTCTCCCCCCTCCCTAACCATTTCGGCATAAATACGAACAATGATCTCGGGAAGAGGAAAGCGAAGAAGACGGTCAGAGAAAAGCAAGAGAACAACAACAACAACAGGGGGAGAAAAAAAAATAATCAATCAAAGTATTAGACTGAAAAGTTGTTCTGTTCTCAAGGACATCGAGTTCTCGGGCATTCTGTCGGAGCTGTCCAGTAGAAAAAAATGAGACATAACTTGGATGAGACGCCAGCGAGAGGGGAGGGGGAACGGAGGGAGGGAGAGGAAAGAGACACAGAAATAAACCCAACTCCCATCTGATGACCAGCTTGTCTATAATACTGAATCCCTGCGCCGTGCCAAGATGCAGAAACAGGATAAGTCCAGATCGGAGAGATTTGAACCGGTCTCGGGCCTGTGCGAGAGCGGCGACAACTTTCAAGCATGAACGAAACGCTGTTTCACCTGCTTAACAGTCCTTTTCGTAAGCCGATAAGAGATTTGAGCGGAAAATCGAGTGAGGGAAAGAGAGGGAAAAAAAAACATGATACATGGCATTCATCTTATCGTTTTCTCCCCCCAAAAAATTACAGGACAGATGATGTGGCCATCTTGAGATCGTTTGTCAACTGTCAGCCTGGGTTGACCTTGCAAAAAAAAATAAAAAAAATAAAATACAAACAGGGAAGTGGCTGATATCATCTTTACCGAAAAAAGGGAGAACGAGGGGAGAGAAAGAACTGTTGTTTTTGATAATAAAGAGACATTTTGCCTTCCATTTGAAGTGCCAGTTATAAGCGCAACCAACATGGAAATCCATTACGAAACGCTACTTATAAAGTGTGACCAATCCTTGTGCAGTCAATTAGGGACTGGAGACAGACTATGATGTTTGTCGGTTAGGGTCTGGCGCATTCTGATCAGCCAGGATTTAACGATGAGGAGGAGAGATTTGGTTAGCTTTTTATTGTTTTTTTTTCATCCCTTGTTTTTTTCCATGGGGAAGGATACATAGATAGATGGATGACATAGATGGGAGGGGGCAGCCAAGCTCTGCTTATCTGTTTTCTTTTTCTCTCTCTCTGTCTTTCCATTTACAGAAGCATTAATGTGCACAGCTATGTGCTCATCCATTGTTCTGAGTTTTACAGCATGAAGAATGTGTTTGTGGAGCGGAGATTGTCAAAGAAGAAAGCTGTGTTCTTAAACTGAGTGCAGAAAAAAGACACAATATGTAATCTAAAGTGTGCAAAAAGAATGATTGGCCGGAATAAGTGGGGATGAGGTTTCATATTAAAAAAGATTTATCTTAAAGTATGGTGCTAATCCTCAGATTAATCCCCCCTCCTCCTATTTTTTTTTTTGCATGCTGGCTTTCATAAAACCTATAACCCATAAAGTTCTTACATTTTCTGGAAACAGGCACGCTAGGCCTGATTTTACAAGAATTGCTGCCCAATGAATCATGCCGAAAATTCATCCTCTAGTGGTGTGCGACTCCAGAACTGATAATTAAACAACAAAACAAGTTTTTCAAAAGGAAGTGCAAAGAAACAAAGAACTTGTTACATAAATGCAGGGAATTTCGTTCACTAATCAAAAGAAAGAATAATGGCAGTTATCACGGATAAATGCAAGAATTGTTTTCAAAACTGCTGGAGCAAAATGTTTAATAAAATGTATTAATATGAATAATTATTATCATTGTCTTTCCTCTTTGTGTTCTATATAATTTGTAAATCAGTGTTCTTTGCTTCAGTGGAAACTCATCACATTAGAACTGCCTGTAAACTGCTGTTAGGCTGAAACATATGGGTGCATGCAGTCGTTAGCCCACTTCATAAATATTTCATTCATATTTCCTGTTTGTGTGCGTAGAGCTGTGTGACTGAAAGCCTATGCATGTGTGTGTGTGTGTCCGTGACTCTCTCGCTCCCTCTCTCTCCTTTTTTTTCTTTCTGTGTATAATTAAATCTCAGCAGATTTCCTTTGAAACTGCTAATCATACCAGTAAATCAAGGCTGAGATTTATCTTGATGAAGGAATAGAAAATAACTTCTGAAAGTAACAGAAACACCACTCGAGAACAAACCGAAGCAGGCAAAAGGTGAGCTTGATTTCAGACTTTGCCTCGTAACTGTCATCAGCCATCATTCAGCCTCAAACGCGCTCGAATCGCAATATTCTCTGCGCAGGCAGTGTGTTATAGTGTGCGAGAGAGAGCTAAAATGGGATCACAGGCCACTTATTGAGTTCTGGCGGACACAAAAGGCCTACTGTTGCAGACAGCTAAAGCTGAGGCAGTTACTGTACCTTTCAAAACTAATATGTAACCATATCTGTTTTAAAAGGACGATTCATATTACTGTGAATGCAGGAGGAAAGTTGTTCCCATCTCCCAAGCCCTAGGAAACTCGAGTCCCGACCTAATGGCCCTCAATTGGAAGGTGGCCTTTTGTGGAAGGGGCATCACATTTGTAGAAAAAATGACAGATGAAATTTTTCCGGTGATGTAAAACATCTTCAGCTTTTTTTGACAGCACAATGGCACTTACTGTCCTTTATGGTCGCAGTGGCGACACAAAGGTCATTCTGTATATGACTCAGCGGACAAGGGCAGCACTGAATGAAAATTAGGTTATATGTGATCAACCAAGTTATTAATCTGATTAAAATGGATTCTCTTTGCTTCCTATTTAGCAAGGCTTGGGAGAGAGAGAGAGAGAGAGAGAGAGAGAGAGACGAAGGGGGAGGAAGGAAACAATAAAACATTCTGTTTATTTATCCACAGAAGAGTGGCGGCGCAAAACACAGCGTCAATTCGTTAACGCAAAGAATAACATCAGTGGCGCGAAACGTGCATTTTTACTTTCCACATACATCGGTGTCCTTGCGCTGCTGCCTCATCCAGGTAACCTTTCTAATCCTGATTAAATTACTGCAATTAGAACAGCAGCTCTCCTACCTCCCCCCATATTTCCCTAATAAACAATATGCCATCTTAAATCCATTCGATGGGATTTGCATGGAACAATGCTCGAGCTCGTGCGATTTATTTCCATCTCTACAGAGGAATTAAGTGCATTTTTTAACAGCTAATGGTATAATGTGGGCTTATTTCTCATGCAACGCTTTTCTTTTATGTCGCTCCTCCACTCCTTCTATTTGGAGGAACTTTGCTTCCACCGTTTATTTGAAGTCTAAATCAAATGTGGCTTATTGGACCAGCTCTTCTTTCGCGCAGCAACTAGAAGTACGTGCAAGATTCCGACAGAGTCGTCTGTAATTGCTACACGACCTCTCAAAACACACCCCTGTTGCCTCTGCCTCAGCCAGACTGTGTTTTCTGTATTTGTTTTATTAACTTTAGCGCGTTGTTTGCCATTGATGTGGAATAAAGGAGCAAATAAAAGTTGACATACTTGTGCTGTTTTTCCTTTTTTAACTCCAGCGCCTGCCAGCCGGAGTCGGGGCATATTCTCTCATTACGTTTGGAGTGTATGTCATACGCTGTGTGTAAGCATGATCATTATATTGTGTGTGTGAGGTGTGCCCTTGCGCAGGCAGGGAGTGTTGTTCTGCCGGTACAATCCCTCTGAGAGCAGATCGTCACATCTGAGGACACCTGGGGAACGCAAGCAGCACAGCTACGAGGAATACCTCCAATTGAACAAAGTCGGAGAAACAAAACAAAACAAAAACAAAGAAATAAGATCAAATATGCGAGGGGAGAAAAAAAAAAAACTCTGGGTCTAGGAGCAAATCTATTAAGTATTAGCTTAAGGGTTTCTGTCATTAAATGCAAACTATAGTGGGCTACGGGGGAATAAAAATAATGGAAGCATGCCGTGATTACTGCGCCAGTGAGAACACTTCATATTCTCCTCTCCCAAGGTTTCTTTCTTTCCGTCTAATATTATGAATAGCATAATTGTTTTGCTGTCATTAGCATTGAATATTTCTCTGCCTTTGTTGTCATACTGGAACCCGATCCTTTATTCAGCGACCACTCGCTCTTTTTCTCTCCGCTGGAAACGGCGAAGCCTACTGTACTGAACGTCAGCAAGGTACGAGACAGGAGTGAAAGAGAGTGAAATTACGAGCCCTTTCAAAAGCTTTCAGCTCCGCCAAAGTTGATATCGGAGTAAATTAGCGTCAGGAAAAATATTTTTAGAGATTGCACAGCTGCTGGAGGAGAGCAACAGGTACCATCCAATGGGCTTGACAACAGCTTTTACAATTAATTGCGCTTTGAAACCAGAATTTGCGTCGCTGAGTGACAAGGCGCTAATTCACCTAGGTTGAAGTTAAAATGGTAATATTGAACATGTGAAATAGCACCTCGCCTTCACCCGACGAGCCTTCATCACACTCCGCACAATGGAACGAGTGGAGATGCACCAACACTGTCTGTCACCTCAGAGACTTCCAAGGAGAGCGAAAGAGAGCGAGCAGTCTTTCATTGTGAGAGCGCTTCCCTCCGGCAGTGTGCTCTGAGACGGAGAAGCGTGGGACAAGGCTCAGAGAAAGAGTCTGATGTGTCGTGTCAAGAGTCTACCTTTACTCTGTAATAAGACTGTTTGACAGCTCTTAAATGTACCACAACAGTGTGCTCGGAGGCTGACAGCATTTAAACTCCCGGTGACAGGTTAAACGTCATCTGTCAGAGATGAATGATTCGTCTCGGAGTCTTTTATAAATCAGTCGTACATAACATCCCGGTTCCTCGCAGGTTCTCTGGCCCTGACTTCCACGGTAAGGAGCTCAAGATTACGGAGGGCCTCGGCGCTCCCGGGGGAGGGATTAAGTGTGCATAAAACACGGACCGGGCGACCCTCGGGCCGAACGCATCATCAGAGTGTGACGGGATCTCCCGCCTCTCCGCGGTCGCCCGAACGCAGGGGCTGCGTGGATGCTAGCAGACTAACACGAGCCATATTACTGTTAATTAGCCACCTGATGAGGACAGCATTACTGGCAATTACCAAGTTTCATCCCCGCGCCGCTTTTTGAGTGTGGAGATCTCTTTTTACCGAAAGGGAGATGAAAGTCAGGGGCAAATAGCGAGCGAAAAAAAGGGAAATCAAGTGATGTTTTGTCTGTTCTGTGTTATATTCTCTCTCATTCGCGCTCGGCGTCTCTAATAGTTCTAGCTGTCCGTAAATTAGGAGACCGCAATAATTACTTAGTAGTAATTGCTATGTGGTAAACGAGCATGTCATTGAGGTGACATGCAGTCGTGTGTTTGTGTGTGGAGTAAATTGTGTTTCCAAGAAAAATATTTCACACTGTATGGCAGTGGTTCTAAACTGGTGGGTCGCAGGTCTGTTCTGATTGGGTCATGGACAGTACAGATTTTTTTTTTTTTTAAATAAGATTAAGTAAAAACACATAAAAACAACATTACGTTTATATAAAAATATAATAATTTATTTAAAATATATATTTAGAATCAGAATTTTATTATAAGTTATATATAGCATATACTTATAATATTCATATTGATTTATTGATATTGGTTTTATTATAAATTGTACATTATTATTATAATTAAATAATCATAATAATTAAATATTTCATTAATTTAATAACCATAAACTGTATGGCAATATGTCTCAAATGGTGGGTCGAGACCCAAAAATAGGTCATTGTCAGTAGAGAGAGAGATTATTCTCTATTATTTCCTTACTAAATTACATTACAAATGTATACGTATTTTATTTAAATCTATTATCTTATTAAATATTGCGTGATATTATCATCATTAAAAAAGTATCTAAACATTACATTTTAAGTTTTGTCACTTGATGTCCATTGATGACAACCGCTGGTATTTGAAGTCTACTAAAATATATAATGTGATGAAAATTTTGTGGGAAATAAGAGCAAAGGAATATTACATTGAACAAGAAAGGTCTGTTCTATACTAAATGTTACTTACATGGAAATCTGATGTGTGTGCAAGCATGCGAGGACGTGTCATCATGTTCCTCGGTATGAAAGGCAAGTCACAAGTCGCGTCTGTTCCTTTACATCTGTGGGTTCACTGTGTGCATCGCAGGCACCATATGTTTTTAATTATCATAATAGAACCTGGTCAGAGAACAACACACATTCACACAAGCGCTTTATTACCACACTCACTGGAGAGAAACGGATTGAAAACAAGAGAAAGAGTGAGAGGTAGAGAGGCTTATAAAGTTAGAAGAAGTTAGCGAGGGGGAAAGATGGGAAAGATGAACTTAAGGCTGACAAGAAGACAGGAAGTAGTGCACTCTCTCTGACCCGCACCAGACTGGGGTCAAGACCCGCCCAAGAGAGGGTCTGATCCTACACCCTCCTGACAGTGATAATTGGCCACTGGTGACTAAACACCATTTACATTTAACTACCCACTCCTGTCTGCTGGGCAAGATACACGCTAACATGCGCACACACACACACACACACACACACACACACACACACACACACACAAGCTAGCAGACAGGCGCTAAAATGAAACAAGTAAAAATACTGGGAATTCCTAGAGTACATTCATACGTCTGCTTTAACTGCAGCGTTTATAAAGGCCTTTTTTTTACTCAGAGTTTGTAAGTCTGCCATGACATATTAAGGAGGACACATTGTAAATTGATAAACCCAAAAGGATTTGCATAGAAGAAGACAAGGAAAGACATAAACCAATCCTCCTAAGCATACATCTCTTTTCTGACTTACAGTTATTCATTCGCTTCATTCACCCAGTCCCTATTTCTCTCTGTCTTCCTCTGTCTCCAATCATCTGTCATTCTCACTGAGTGGTTTGGAGTGAATGGGGACAGGGTTCACTGCTTTTCCACCAGGGGGTGTCATGGCCTTATGAACTAGGACGGTTGGGGTGAGCAGCCCCCTCTTTCAGCAGTCCTTCAAGTCTGATCTCTCTATACGTACATCCTCTCGCTTTTTTTTCCTGTTCACCTCTCTTTCTCTGCCTACTACAGACCCGTGGCTTGAGGTATGTCTTGACTGTGTGGCAAAACTGGATTGTGGGTGGTAGCTGGATGGCTCTTAGCGGTAAACATCTGAAACCTGGGCTCCAAAGCACCATCTAGGGCCTCAGACACTCACACAGACGCACACTTTATACTATTAAGCAGGGTTAGAGATGAAAATTCACACACTTTAGACAGGCCGGGTAACTGCGCTCTGTACTACAAGCATGCGCTCGCAACTGCTCCTGTGAGAAATCTAAATGTGGCCATTTTTCACGATGGCTAATGGAGACAGGGCGGGTGAATCAAGATAACTGTTTACACTGCAAGCTACGACGACCACGACAATGAAAACAACAACAAAAACAAAACAGGGTGAGGGTAGAGAGTGTGTGCAAAAAAAGCTCAGTGAGAGTGATGGCGGCAGACGGAAAGGACACTAATAATCTCATTTCTCTCGCTCACCCTTTTTTTCTTTGCTGTAAGTGGTGCTTCACAATAAATGAAAGCACTTTTTCGGGTGACACATTTCGATTCTTATAGCGCACCAGCAAACATTTAAAAAATCTTGAAGGCTACGTTTTTACTGTCTGCTGGCCTTAACAACATTTCGCACAGGTGCCGCAGATAACCGGGACTGATGTGTGGTTATTATAACACGCGTAGCTTGTGATGATACGTTGTTAAATTAAGGGGAAGACAAAGAGGAGCAAAAGAAAGACAGGCAAAGAACACAATGCTCGAGACATGTGCAATGTATAGATGAAGATATGCTACTAACAGACCTAGTATTGATTATATGATACACTTACACAATGGCTGCCTTGCACAATGGAACAAGGCCATTAAGCAATGTGAACAATACAAAGC
>JAFVLL020034123.1:0-11325 GCA_021397915.2 Tor tambroides
TAACATTAAGATTTGTACTCATAGAAATTACTAAAGTAGTCAAACCTGTTCATTAGAAGGGGGTGACCCAATACTTTTGGCAATATAGTGTAGATGTGGTGTGGACTCTGCTATTCTTTAATACTGAGAACAATTTTTACAACTATATCTTTATCATTATAGTTGTCATTCTTGGTTTGAACGGGCCTTAAAACGACAGTATATTGTATCCCACAATGCAATGCGCTCAACTTGGCCTTCCATTTTTTAAGTTTGAGACAATGACCTGGAATGGAAATAAGGTCAAATATGATTTCAACTCTCCTTTTTGACTCAAATTGCCAAAAGTGATGACATTTATACAAATAATTTCACTCCAAATACCACAAATGCTTTTCTCGCGAGTACAGTCGCACTTTGCGGGAAGTCAGCTCCATACGTGCCCTTTACACGGTCCCTAAGCAGGAAGTTAATTTATGAGGTGGGAGCCTGAGAAAGACACTGGAGGGCCAAAAACATACAGGCTTGAGATACGACGTTTCGCTCAGTCAGGGTCAATGAAGGGTGTTGGTTGCGATAGGGTGCATACACTGAGACATTAGCGTGAGCGACCCATGCTAAAGAGGGGGTGAGAGTCGATTAACTCGGCTAATGAGCCGGCGCTCTGCCATAAATCAAGTCCATGTAGAGTAATCTCGGCCAATTACATCGGACACAAGAACTGTACTCCCGAACTGCAACCTCCTGGGATCGACCCGGTTTGAGGGGGGCAGGGTGGGTTTCGCAAGCGTGGTGATGGGAAACTGGCTTCAATTGGAACCAGACCTGCTCTTGAGCCTCAAAGAGAGATTTTTCGTGTTCACATGGGGCCCCATGGTGCATTAACGCTGATTAGTGTCAGGCTAAATGACTCCCCACGGCCTGGTTTTGCACGATACAAAGCACCAACGCAAAGATACCACAAAACATTTGCGCCACCACCTAAAACAACGTCTAAATAGCTTGTTGTTGGTTACTAATAGCATGCTTGGCAGTGTTTCCAACTTAGCAATTTTGTTGCTAAATTTAGCAACTTTTCAGACTACACTAGCAACTTTTTCTTACCATAGCACCTAGCAACAAATTTAGCTATTTTTTTTTTTTTATTTATTTGGCAACGTTTAACAACTTTTGATAATTGACACAAACAATAAAAAGGGAAAAATTTTCCATCTAAATCACACAAAAAGAGGAAACCTTGCAGTACACATCACTTGAATTAAGTTAGCTGCTATTTACAATTGTTCAATTTAATAGTAATAATTGAATTAATTGTTAATTTATGATACACCTTGTTAGTAGCTTGTACCTGCGAATGTTGATCAGTTAGTACATGTAAGAAAAATATCTAGAAAAATGGAAAATGCACTAGTATTTTTCGAGGACATTATCCGTTATCAATTATCCGTTGTAACCTGAAAACACAAAATACAATGTATAATTAAAAATGCAGGTAAAAAACCCCTGTGAAAAATCAATATGGAAGATTCCTTCATATTGTGCCCTATTTTTACAGACTACTAATACACTGCTTATAATTGTTGAGAATATAGTTTACTAGCTAATAAAAATGTGTAAGTGTTCAATAATTCAGTGTTGTATTTAAAAACAGTTATTTAGTTAGTTATTATATTATGTATTTATATTATTTTACGAGCAAATCTAAATGAATATATCTAAAATATATTTGTTGCTGAGTTTTAATGCAGTGACCCAATTTTGCGCCATGATTACGTCATTTAGCGACTATTAGCAACAAATCGACCTTCCTTTAGCAACTTCCCCTGAAAATTGGAGTTGGCAACACTGATGCTTGGCCTTTGGAACAACATGCACTGATGAATTGCGCACAGTAACGAAAGTCAGTTTTGATTGCATGTCAACGTTCGAACATTCTCCCATGACATCATGCTCCCAAAACCATTTTGGCTTCCTAGAGTCTTTGTTTTGTATGTCAACATGTAGAAAAGCACACAGGCTGCCCGCATCGACGGGATCCATATGTATGGTAAACGTTTGCCGTAAATCCACAAGGGTTTCTGGGAACAAATGGAGGCCATGTCAATGCGTCATCAAGGGCCGATATCTCACGTTTCTTTATTCGCACCCGGGGACCCGACGGATCGGGGGTTACGAGAGACATGGGGTGGCGGGAGTGAGAAACTCAAGACGGCGTGTATAAAAAGAGAAGGGAGTGTGAGAGAAACGGACAGTGAGGAGAAAAGACAGAGGCGATGCCAGAGTCAACAGTGCCTCTGCCTCACTGTACTGGAATGCTAGCAGGAGGAAATAGCATCCATGTGACACTGTTTTCACCGTTGTCCTCTGGCGACTGATCCCCTTGAGACCACGCGAGACCTGTTCGCCAAAAGACACTCTCTGTACCCATACTGAAGTCTCAAGCGAAAGAAAAACTTCTCAGTCTGGATTGCAAAGGAACGGTTTTCTTTGCAAGCATCTTTAAAGGCAACGTGCAACAGCATCACATTTAAATACATTTACATTTGCCTGTGCATGTGACCTTTGTGACCTCAACAGAAAAAAAAACTAAATTGTTGCATTCATCAAAATCCTTTGTAAAACCAAACATTTTTCGTAATACCAATTTATGAAGAAGTTTGTGCTCCACATGTTTCCCAGAATGTTTTGATGAAGGATTATGAAAACATTTTTTTTTCTTATTGAAAGCAACGATTGTTAGATGAGCATGACCTCTTTTACTATACGATTTTCATTTTAACAAAGTTTCATTTGTATGTAAATTGTTGCATTTTATAAATGAGCCAAACAAATTTCCAGGTACATTATTTGCAAAACTACAATTGGTTTTACAAACATTTTTTTTGCAATGCCAATTTATGCAGAAATTTGTTCTCCAGAATGTTTTGATGAACAATTATGAAAACAAGTATTTCTTCTTATTGAAAACAGCAGTCATTATAAGATCAGCATGAATATTTAATCTTTTACCCAAAATATTTTCATTTGCAGAGAGATTTATTTATATGTAAATTGTTGCATTTATGAAACGAACTAAACAAATTTCCAGGAAAATTATTTTTTAAAACCAAAAACACATTTTTTCGTAATGCCAATTTATGAAGAAATTTGTTCTACACGTGTTTCCCAGAATGTTTTGTTGGAAGATTATGAAAACAGTTTTTATTTTTTATTGCAAACATTGTAAGATGAGCATGAATATGACATCTTTAACCCAAAATATTTTCATTTGCAGAGATATTTGTTTGTACGTAAATTGTTGCATTTATGAAACAAGCCGAGCAGATTTCCAGGTAAATTATTTGTGAAACCAACTAAACATTTAGAAATGATTTCTGCTTGGGTTTCCCATAATGTTTTGATGAAGGAAGACAAACATTTTTTCTTTTGTAAAACAACAACCATTGTAAGATTAGTGTGAGTATGACCTCTTTTATCCAAGAGATGTCGGACCACACAGTTTTTTAATCAATTTCATAATGCAAGCAGGTCCTTGAGCAAAATTGGATTTTTGTGTCAATGTTACTCTGAAATGCACTGAACCGTGCAACACCTGGCTGAGGTTTCATGACAGCTGCTTCACAAACACGATCAGGTTCCTAAAAGGGTTTTACAGCCCAATGCCATAAGAGAACATTTTAAGTTCTTAGAATTAAATTAATAATTCTTATAAACTCTTTTAAATTCTTAAGTTGAAAAGTTTTTCATAATGCAATCTTTAAGTTTTATAATTACATTTTAAGTTCTTATTAAATTCTTATAAACTCTTTTTAAATTCTTATGATGAACCTAAAAGGTTCTTCTAAGTTCTTATGTCACAAAAGAACCTTTTTAAGTTACATGGTGCTACAGAAGAACCTTTTGCTATCTTTTGCTAAAACGGACTGATCATTTTATATTTTATGAAAAAAAAACAATGTACCACAGGTGAATTGTGACACTAAAGGAACCAATTCAAAACTTAAAAAGTCATAAAATGTCACAGAAGAAAATTTTTAAGATTATATGATACTCTTACTTTGAGCCATCTTTTGCAGAAAATGTCAAAAACATCTTAAATATTTAAAAAAAAAAATGCCAGATGTTTACAAAAACATGAATGTACAAGTAAATCCTGGCGTGAAAAATGTTGTTCACAAAACAAGGAACCAATGTAACTTAAAAAGGTTTTAAGTTCTTATGTTGTCATAAAATAACCTTATGTTTATATGATGCTACATAAAAAACGTTTAGCCATTATTTGCTACAACAGAATAATTATTTTAAATTCGCTAGCAACAGAAATGTTAAAAAATTTGCAAGATGTTAAAAAAAATATGAACGTACAAGGAACTGATTCAAAACTTTAAAAGGTTCTAAGTAAGTTTTAAAAAGATTCTAAGTTCTTGTGAAGTCATAAAAGAACCTTTTTAAGTTCATATGATGCAACAGAAGAACTTTTAGCCATCTTTTGCTAAAACGGACTGAACATTAAGTTTGCTAGCAACAGAAATCTTTTTTTCTGCAAAATGAACTAGTAAATACTGACACTGGAAGATGTTAATTCTCAAAACAAGAAATCAGCTCAAAACTTAAAAAGGTTCCAAGTTTTTTAAGTTTAAATGATGCTACAGAAGAACTTTTAGCCATCTTTTCTAAAACGAACTGGCTATTTTAAGTTTTCTAACAACAGAAATTAAAAAAAATGTAGCAAGATTTTAACAAAAACACGAACGTACAACTAGCAAATCCTGACAATGAAAAATGTTATGAGTTTAACATAAAAAACTAATTTGTAGAAGAAATATTTCTGTGCCATTTTCAATTAAAAAAATTGCAATTCCATTTGCTGCCACTAGTGGTGCAGAACCTCAAAAAATACTTCGCTAACTCATCCAGATTTATTTACTTTTTAAAACAACAGTTCTGTCCTGTTTGCAGATGAAGATACAGGCCTATATACACACAAGCACACTTGCCTGGGCTTGAAGTGGATGACTGCACACAAGTTCATCCCATGAGTCATACAAGCAGTATGAAGCACAGTTCATATGCGGTCCAGAAGCGTAAGGTCACAGGAACACGCGTGGGCGTGCATATGTGTTTGTGTGTGTGGATGAAAGAGTCTCACCAACACATCTGGAGCCGTCTGCGCTGGTGATGTATCCCCGCGGACAGGTGCACACGTAGCTGCCGGCGGTGTTGGTACATTCCCCACCGTCACACACTCCAGATATAGTTGTGCATTCGTCGATATCTGAAAAACAAGACGATAATGCATTTGTTAAAGGGATAGTTCACCCCAAATGAACCATAAACCCCAATAAAGTTGTTATTTTTGTTTTCTTTGCACACAAAAAGTATTCTCGTAGCTTCGTATAATTATGGTTGAACCACTGATGTCACATGGACTGTTTTAACGATGTTCTTACTATGTTTCTGTGCCTAGTTCCCTTGCTGTCTATGGAGGGTCAGAGAGCTCTCAGATTTCATCAAAAACATCTTAATTTGTGTTCTGAAGATGAACGAAGGTCTTACGGGTTTGGAACGACATGAGGGTGAGTAATTAATGACAGAATTTTCATTTTGGGTGAACTATCCCTTTAAAGTTTCAAGATGCATCAGAAATTGAAACCAAACAGTATGAACTCAAATGCCTTTTTTTAGGAGAAACATCTGAGCAGCAACTCTCATTGGATTCTGCCATGCGAGCAACAATTGAGAAAACCAAGAGATCTCATTTGGGACCCTGGACCACAAAACCAGCCATAATTTTTTTAAAATGAGATTCATGCTATATCTGAATAAATAATTGATGTGTGGTTTGTTAGGATAGGACAATATTTGGCTGAGATACAACTATTTGAAAATCTGGAATCTGAGGGTGCAAAAAAATCAAAATATTGAGAAAATCATCTTTAAAGTTGTTCAAATGAAGTTCTTAGCAATGCATATTACTAATCAAAAATTAAGTTTTGATATATTTACGGTAGGAAATTTACAAAATATCTTCATGGAACATGATCTTAATATCCTAATGATTTTTGGCATATAAGAAAAATGGATAATTTTGAGCCATACAATGTATTTTTGGCTATTGCTACAAATATACCCCAGCGACTTAAGACTGCTTTTGTGCTCCAGGGTCACATTTGTGCTTTTAAACTGCATGTCGGCATCATCCACAAACTCGAAGCAAAACTCGACAGATGTTAAAGAGTTTTCTTGGTTTTTATTGCGTGTCGTTCTTATATTTATACACACGTGCAATTTAGTGAAATTATATGCGGACGCTGTGTGTCGGGTTTGTCACATGAGATTGAGGCGGGATGTGGCAAGAGCATGACGAGCGATTATGTGTTTGATGTGTGTGTGTGGAAACCAGGAGTCATGGTATCCCACAGCGGCTGAAAGCGGCCCTGCTGAAGTCATAAAAACCTCTGCAAAACAAACCCGCTCGTCAGCGGAGCCCCAGAAGCGGGAATAGACTTTAATCAGGGCGGATGTGAAGCTGTATTGAGAGGGAGACGTCTGCCATCTCATCAAATGACCGCTGGAGTGTGTGTTTGCATCCTCATATGTTAGGAGGAGAACACTTCTTTGGGTTTTTCCATTGCAGATGCTGTTGTTTCTCTGATCGAATGCTTAGGTTTAGTCAAACTCTTCATTTAAGTAGAGACACAGGCAAAAAGATTAAGGTGGGGTCAAAAAAAGCATTAAAAATGCTGTTTATCACACCATATCCCATTATTTGGGTTTCTTGACTAGCAAAAAGTAAAGTAAAAATGGTTAATGGTTCTAAATCATGAGAACATTCCAAGTTATTATATTGCCATATAATAACTTCTTTCCAGTTATGTCATAAAAAGGTTATTCTATGACATAAGAACTTTAAAAGGTTTTTACAGTGTTCTTACAAGTAGTAAATTCTCACAGTGTCACAGAAGAAACTTTAGGTTATTATAAAGCCATCAAAAATAACTTTTTCTTATGAACTCATAAAAAGGTTTTTATATGACAAAAGAACTTAAAAAGGTTCTTCTAAATTCTTACAAAGTTACAGAAGAAACCTTTAAAGTTCTTAAAAAATCATTAAAGAACTTCAAGTTCTTAAAGTTCTGCCAAGTTCTCATTTTTAAGTTGTCATGAAGCCATTAAAGAGCATTTTAAGAAATCATAAAAAAGGTTCTTATGACTTAAGAACTTAAAAAGGTTCTTCTAAGTTCTTCTTTCACAGAAAAACTTATATGTTTCTTATTAGATTTTACAATGTCCTTGAAAGACCTTTTTAAATTCTTCTAATTCCATTAAATCGCAAGAACTTTATAGCTTCTTAATTCACGTTTCATTATATTACAAGAACTTGAATTTTTAATAGCAATTTTTTCAGGTTCTTTAATCACATAAGAACTCAGACAAACCTTGTATATTTAAGTCATAGAAGAACCATTTTATGATATCTTAAGAACTTAAAAAGGTTTCTATGACAGGCCAAAACCTTAGAAGACCCTTTTTTAGATCTTAAGTCATAAAAAAATATAAAAACAAAGTATAATAGCATTGTAAGAACTTAGGCATTTTAAGAATCTGTTTATCACATCATAAGGAACTTAAGTTCCTATAATGAAATTTAGTTTCCTATGATATCACAAAAAGGTTCTTCTATGAATTAAGAACTTAAAAAACGATACATCTACATTCTTATGATGTCATAATGTTCTCATTGTGTCATTGAAGAACCTTTTTAAGTTCTTAGAAAGCCATTAAAGAACCTTTTAAGAAATGATGAAAAAGGTTCTTATGACTTAAGAACTTAAAAAGGTTCTTCTAAGTTCTTCTTTCACAGAAGAACCTTTTTTAAAGAAAGAACTGAGACATTGTAAGACATTGTAAGAATCTGTTTATCACATCATAAGAACCTATAATGAACTTTATGTTCCTATGATATCATAAAAAGGTAATTCTATGACTTAAGAACATGAAAAAAGATAAATCAATATTCTTATGTCATAAAAGAACTGTATATGTGCATTCAAACGTTTTTTGAACAGTAAGATTTTTAATGTTGTTTTTTTAAAGAAGTCTCTTCTGTTCACCAAGCCTGCCTTTATTTGATCCAAAGTACAGCAAAAACAGTAAAAATATTTCAAATTTTACTATTTAAATCTTTTCTATTTGAATATATTTTAAAATGAAATTTTTCAGCATTTCACTGTGAGGGGGTGAAAATTATAGAAATTAATACTTTTATTTAGCAAGGATGTTTTAAATCAAACAAAAGTGATGATAAAGACATTTAGAATGTTACAAAATACTTTATTTTCAGATAAATGCTGTTCTTCTGAATTTTCTATTCATCAAAGAAACCTGAAAAAAAAATCTACTCAGCTGTTTTCAACATGAGAATAAGAATAAATGGTTTTTGAGCAGCAAATCAGCATAATACAATGATTTCTGAA
Organism: Tor tambroides; assembly: GCA_021397915.2. NCBI lineage: Eukaryota > Metazoa > Chordata > Actinopteri > Cypriniformes > Cyprinidae > Tor > Tor tambroides. Next base: position 8,457 of record JAFVLL020034123.1, read on the forward strand.
GGATCGTGTGACTGGAGTAATGATGCTAAAAATTCAGCGTTGAAATCACAGGAATAAATTACATTTTAAAATATATTCAAATAGAAAACAGTTATATTAAATAGTACATGTATTTCAAAATTGTCCTGTTTTTGCTGTACTTTGCATCAAATAAATGCAGGCTTGGTGAGCAGAAGAGACTTCTTTAACAAACATTAAAAATCTTTGTTCAAAAACTTCTGACTGCTAGTGTCTATGCAAACTATTTCACTATTTTTGAGAGTCAGAAAGTGCCCCGTAAGCAGTGCGAGGTCTCGCCCGGGGCAAAACTTTTTCCACCTCATCATTGTCTTGTAATTAAGCGCCCCACAGAACTGCCACCTGGGTTTTTTCCACCCTCCAAGTAGCTTCAAGGAAAACAGAGCAGCACTTTTCCAGCCGTTCAGACGCATAGTTCGGGGTGTTTTAGTGATCTCTCCAGTATCTAATTTACAGACGTTTCTCTCTGAGGAAAAGGGCTCCTTGGGTGAAGCCTGCAGACAGAGGTCTGCTTCTTCTCCAAACCTTCATTGTAGTCACGGCCTTGTCATTTGGGGTCAAAATGTGATACTGAGTTAAACTAATAACCTCAAGGGTTGGGATTCCCTCTGTCTGGCTTACTGGAAGTGTGTCGAATCCTATCCGTTTACATACTTAACTCTTTACTTACAGTTTTGAACGAGAAATGTAGAAATTTGATGAAAATGAGACCTCAGTTGGTTCTCCTAGACACCAGTAATATTAAGCTGGGAGTAAGCTTTTTCACTTTCTTACTTCCCAGATGCATCTATGAGAAAATAAACGTGTCTCTGAATTTTTATAGCGCTCTTCTTGTATGTCAACAACTCATTTGTGCCTATTAGTATTCCTACTCAGGAATTTTATGACAAACATCTGAGACAAAGTAGATACTGGAATGAAACATAAATCAAGGCTCCATCAAGTTAATGGAGCTATGATAAAAACAACCTCTGAGTAATGTCATTTACTTTAGGTGGGACTCTTTTCGTTGAAAGATTGCCTGGAAAATCGAAATGCAAGCTGCAGTGCTGACATTTATAAAACACATTTCAATAAAAACGTAGTCTAAATTATAATATTTTTAATGCATTTATTTTATGAAACAGAGCAATAGTGTAAAATGAAATTCTATAATAAAAGTAAATTAAATTATATAATTAAACTTAATTAAATGAAACTTAAATTAGAAATGTTGCCTTGGTTATTAACTGAAATAAAATAAGTTGAGGTGCTAATTAAGAAAACTAGTAAATATAAAGTAAGAATATAGTTTTAAAATATATGGAATTAAAGCCAAATAGAAGTAAACAATAAAAAAATAAAATGACAAGCATGTAACATTTATAAAAATATATATAAAAGATTGTTTTCAGCTCATTAAGTCGATTCATTAATTCATTGTAATGCAATAAAATTAAATACTTTCATTTAAGAAATATTTATATGAAGAAATACTTAACTATTTTATTTACTGTTCAGTAGAATTTTCAAGAATATATTTATTCAAAATTCTTATTTTTACTTTTACTATTATTTTTTTTTTAAACACTGCCTATTTTCTCCATTTTGGCAATAGAGTATTGTAATGCCCAAACAGCATGTTAAAAACTGAAATATAATACTGTGGCAGATAACCTCAGCCATCTGGTATATAATAGCTGTAATCCACTATCTCGCTTTCTTTATCTCTCTATTTAGGTTTTATCTTAATACTCCTCGAGGCCAGGCTTGAATCCAAGAACCGCAGACCCTTGCTTTAAAACACGCCTGTTTGTTGTCACTTGGCATTGTTTAAATTCCACCCAAACAGCCCTATCTAACGTTAAAGACGGACCCAAAGAGGAAAACTGGATCCTCAGATCTGACGTCAACACTTCATGCATATCAACAACTCGGAAAGCTTACAGTGTTGAAGAAAACGCCAAAGTGTGACTCAGCTTTTTTCCAGTTTTTCGAGTTACGAACAGGACTGAGATCATTCTTGTGGTGTTTTCTGACAGCTTGTGTGGTTTGGATTTCCTTCAGTAAGTGACGTACCTTCGCACTTCTGGCTGGTCTCACTTTGCCGGTGACCCGCGGGACATTTGCACTCGTAAGAGCCCACAGTGTTAATGCAGTTTCCTCCAGCGCACAGTCCTGGGACGGCCTGACACTCGTCCACGTCTAACAAAATGAAGAGGAGAAAGTAAGCAAACACAAAAAACACAACTTGACCAAATGGCTTAATACGGTTTTTTTTAGTTTTTAACTTCTAAAGAGTACTTTTGCAAAAATGTAGTAAACAACCAGAACATGTTGCACTCATCAAAATATCCCATAAATCCAGTGCACTCAACTTGCTATCAACAAACAAATTAAATTTAAGTTACAACCTGGAAGCAATATCAACCAAGCTCTATCATTTCATATTATTCGATCTGACAGCAAAAGAGGTAAGAATTTTTAAACAAAGTTTAGCATTTTTTTAAACAATGAGCTTAGTTTATAAAAACAACATGATTTTTCATTTAAATTGTGCACGTAAAACCAAATAAATGTTGCTGTTTACATAAGAATGGACTTTACATTTGATTTACACAGAAATTAGTTCTCAATTAAGCCCAAAAACTGGATATAATGTAGTGACAACAGTGTTACTTGTGTATATCTAGAGCAGTGTTTAACTTGCATACTATTTTGCATACTTAAAACACAGTTGTCAATATATTGGGCAAGATTTACTAACAGCTTTTGGTGTTAAAATAGTACTGTCAGGATGTGCAGTGAAGAATTAGCGCTGAAAAGGCGTGGGCACAGTTATTTTTGCACCTGACCTTATTGAATATACATT
>JAFVLL020034124.1:0-35604 GCA_021397915.2 Tor tambroides
CTGTTGCTATAATATTAGAAGCACACAATTTCCTAGAATATCATTATATGCTTAAACATTAAGATTTGTACTCATAGAAATTACTAAAGTAGTCACACCTGTTCATTAGAAGGGTGCGACCCAATACTTTTGGCAATATAGTGTGTGCTTGACACAACAACCACCTATCAAGCAAGCATGATTGGGCTTCTGTTTACCATATGTGATGTATTTTATGTTTTTGCTGATTTCTCAGGATTCATTAAAAATATCTTCACTTGTATTTTGAAGATGAACAGAAGTTTTATGGGTTTGGAACGACTTGAAGGTGAGTAAATGACAATTTTCATTTTTGGGTGAACTAACACTTAAAAAAATGGTGCAGACGAACAATGGTTGTCTGAACAACAACTAACAACAACTAAGCTGTGTGAACAACAACTAATTAAAGACACAACAAACAAGCAGAAACAAACCTCTGCCTCTCTCTTGATGGTGTCCACTCTGCTGACGAGTTTGCAGTAGGCCTGAAAGAGCAGCAGGAGCTGGAAATGCAGCTTATACAGCCGTCGACACAACTCCAGCTCCTAAAGAAACAGACAGAAAGAGAAAGAAAGAACATGACACCATCACCTTAACATCTTTAGTTCTAGTCATCTACACAATCAGCAGCAGCAAAACAGCATAATCAGATGAACGGACGGCAAGATGAATGAACAAATGGAGGGATAGACGGATGGATGAACATCCTGGCTTTGAGACGGAGAGAAGGGTTAGCAAGGTTACACCCTGGTCAATCATTTTGTAAAACGTGGACCATGTATGATTCCCTTATCAGAACGAAACCCTGAAAGAGTGATGTTTCTGGAAAAAGTCAGATCCGAATTGCGTGCTCCAAAATATGTCAGGAGTGAGCAGAGGGGGCAGCATGCAAAAATGGCAGGAACAAGGAATCTAAGCTACTTTTCTCTTCCGTCCTCCGCTCAGATGTCCATGGACACATTCCAATCACACACTGAATGCATGTGTGTCAAATTTCTAGAAGCATTAAAAACACTAATAACCCATTAGCAAATTAGCAAAATAGCAAAGTCAACACTGTAAGTATGCAGAACTCATTTAAGCCATTAAATAATGAAGTTCATTAATGAAGCATGTAGTGATGATATATGAATGATCATGAATTAGACACGTCTGTAGTGGTGTTAAGAGATCAGATGTAGGGGTTGTTCTGAATTCTGATTGGTTGTGCAGATGTATTGGGTGAAGAACAGATGAATGTTCAGTGTGTGCATGGCTGAATCGAAAAGGATTGTGACAGGCTCTAAAATATGATAAACCACTTACTGCTAGCATTTCCATTTGCTAAGCAAGAAGGACAGCAGGTCACAAAAAAGAGGAAACACAGGAAATGAGAGAAAGACCAAAAATTAGTGTGCTGATAACACCCCAAGACCACCGTAAGAGAGATAGAGAGAGAAATATTGCAGTTTGTTGATAACTAACAATGACAAAAATATTGCAGTCACATGCAATGCATTCTAGGAGAAGAAATGACCGTTTTCCCCAGTTTCATGTACACTCTAACATTTGTAACATCGCTAAATATATGCAAAATAGATAGAAAAGGGAAATTAAAGCGAGTGAGAGAGGTTGAGATAAATGCAAGTTTCAGTAAGAAAGAAAAATATCAACTGTGGCATCACAAAAACTGCAAAAGCGCTTAATATCACAGAGAAAATAAAGATGCTGTTTCCTGGGACAGCAGTGACAGGTGAATAGAGGAGTAAGACATGGAGAGCATAAAGGTCATTTAGCCTCTACCATAAGAGATGGGCTGACAAAGAAACAGTGCTTACTCCAGTCTTCAGTGTCACATGATTTTTCAGAAATCATTCCAATATTTCTACTAATGTTGAAAACATTGTTGCTTAATATTTTTGTGGAAACTGTAATACCCCCCCCAAAAAAGTTAAAAAGAACAGCATTTATTTGAAACTGAAATGATTTGTAAGTTAACATCATAAATGTCTATACTGTCACTTTTGATCAATTTAATGCATCCTTGTTTGATAAAAGTATTAATTTCTTTTAAAAAGTATTAATGACCCTAGTCTTATGCACTAGTAGGGGTGGACATCTTATTTCATTATATATATATATATATATATATATATTTCTTGTTATTAAAAATAAGAAAAAGAAGCAAATTACAAACACAATAGAACAAATAAACATGAAATAAACTCAATTTATTCAGCTACAGATGGCTAGGTTTATTTAACATGTAGTAAGAAATATTACAGAAATTGAATGGTGTATAAATAAAACTGCATAATCTCCACTATCAAACAAACATGAACTGATTCTTATTAAAGATTCAAAAGCGATTCAGTCAAGTGCAGTGAATGATTAACATTAATGATTAACATGACACAGCAGCATGTAAATTAGACTGCTGTCCCTTTAAGACCAACTGCACAGAACCAATATACTGATACACATCTTGTTTTTATCACTAGTGCACTTTTTTTTTTTTTTTTTTTTTTTGGAGAAAACCTACTAAATTGTGTGGATTTTATTGTGCAGAACTTGAAATGAACGACAGACATTTAAATTCTGCAGAAATCTGCAGTGAGTTCAGGAGCATCGATTCTGTGTGGGCCTGGTTCTAAGTAACAGAAAGAACAGCTGCCCTTGAATCACCTCTGCTTACATTCATACAGAGGTTTTTACATTCTTCTTTATCTCTCAGAGATGAATAGAATTGTTTAGAGCACAAATGTTCACATTTGTGTGCTCAAACAGAAACATGCAGTGAGGTGTTTTTTTTCTACCTGAGCTTGAGTGTTGGGTCGCTGGTTACTGTCTTTATCACCGAAGGTCTTTCTGCAGTTATCCAACCACTGCAAGGGGAAGCAGAAATGAGACGCCTTGTTAACCAAAATGCAGAGAAGTGCACGTGGAAATTTCTGATGTTGTGAATGTGAGCAAAGACAGATGACGTTTCTGTTAGTGCGAAACAGAAGTACAGGGAGAGGCGAATAGTGCGTAAGGGAGTGTGTGTGAGGTAAATTTAATAAGAGTCTGCTACTTAGCAAATTAAAGAGGGTCTGTTTAAGCACAGAGGGGGTCGGCACATAATGCTCTAGAGGCAGTGCCTGTGTCTCATCCAATTACTGTCCTCTAGTCATCCACTATCCCATCTGCCCCCTCTACTCCCCTTCCTGAGCCTGTCCGCCCAGCTAAATGATTTAGGGTCTCCGTGAGGCTATTCTTAGTGACCGTGCATGAAGAGAAATTGGCTGCTGTAGATTCTAGATGGGTGCTAACGGAAGCTAACGCTGGCCAAATCAACTCACGTCCTTATATGATTTAGTAGCCAACAATAACTGCAAAGAGACGTCAAACATTTTATGATCCTGCACTGTCAGCTTATTCTCCTCTGCTGTCTCTCCTCCATTGCATAACCTCAACATCACCCTTTAAAGATGGGTTTAAAGACGGAACTTTAACTAACAGACCCCACAGGAAATTCCCAGATTGTTTATGGGTATAGCTGAAAATCAGTGTACCGTTTCTGCCTTAATGGCAAAAAAGACGCTCTTTTATAACTGCATTAGATTTAAAGAAAGATTTGCTGTGAGTAACTTAAATTTGGGTTTGTTCCCTACTCAAAGATATCATATGGCTTCGAAATACTTGAAATAAAGCACACAATTTGGAAACACAGCAGTATTATACACTTAGTATCTCACCTGTTCAGCTGCTTCTCTCTTGCTGTTGTAAGTGTCCAGATGCTCTTGTAACTCCAACACACTGAACTTCAGAGTCTCCAAGAGCCCACAGGAAACCAGCTAAAACACACACAGTTTAACAGTTTACTAAATACACCAACATGTTATATTATTGCATACTATCACACTGATATAATCTTTGTAAACAGGCAAGTGTAACTACACAACTAACTGTAATTTTCAGGTGTGAGGTGCAAAGGAAGTGTACACTTACAGTTTCGGCATCCAGTAGGACTGTAGGACACTGAGAGCAGGAGGTCATGACCTCTAGAGAGCTCAGGAACTGGTTTCCCATTCGTTGGAGCCCCTCGCCAAGGAATCTTACTGAGGCATGGGTAATCGAGTCAAATTTCCTCTGAATGTGCTAAAGAGACAGGAGACAATCGACAATCAAATTTAATTGTGTATTTAGGATACATAAAATGCTAGTAATCAACTGTATGGCAAGACAGTGGAGTTTGACAATACATTCCAAAAATGCTTAAAATGTTGATTTGTCATTTGATATGCTAAACATAGCAGTACTTTCTTGTGATGCATGTCAATACACTGCTGAAAATTATATGTAGACAAATAAACTAATGACAGTTAAAAGTGTTAATGAGTCCATACAGCCAAAAGTGACAGTTTAAGAACACATTTTTATAAATGTAAGTAGGACCTCTATGCAAAAGTTTAGTGTTGGTAAGATTTTTTTTTGAATGTTTTTGAAAGAAGTCTCTTATGCTCAACAAGACTGCATTTATTTGATAAAAGTACAGTAAAAACAGTAATATTGCGGAATATTATTAACATCTTGAATAACTTTTCTACTTAAATATTTTAAAATGTAATTTATTCTTGTGATGGAAAAGCTGAATTTTCAGCAGCCATTACTCCGGTCTCCAGTGTCACATGATCCTTCAGAAATCATTCTAATATGCTGATTTGTTGCTCAAGAAACATTTCTTAATATTATCAATGATGAATATTTTTGTGGAAACCATGATTCAATTATTTCAGGATCCTTTGATAATTAGAGAGTTTAAAGGAACAGCATTTATCAGAAACCTTTTGTAACAATATAAATAGTGCTGTCAAACGATTAATCGCATCCAAAATGAAAGTTTTAATTATATAATGTGTGTGTATACTGTGTGTATACAGTATATATTTTTAAAATATTTCTATGTATTTCCATGTATATATTTATGTTAACTTAGTTGATATTATATATAAATATTTTAAATGTCTATACATATTTTTCTTAAATATATACATGCATGTGTGTGTATTTATATGTACATAATAAATATACACAGTACACACACATATATTATGCAAACAAAAACATTTATTTTGGATGTGATTAATCGCGATTAATCATTTGACAGCACTAATTATAAATGTCTTTAGTCACTTTCCTGGCTGAATAAAAGCAATAAAAAAATCTTCCTAACACAAGATTTTTGCATGAAACTGTATATTAATATTCATGTAATGTGTAGGTACACACTCACAAACACTCTAATTTTTACCTGGAAGAGTCGTGAGAACACATGGAAGGTGTAAACAGCACAAGACCCATCCGAGTCCGACAACATCTGGTTGACATGGCAACGCCAGGCGTCCTCCTCATCATCACAGACTACGGGTTGGAATGCTGCCAAAATAGCCGAAAGAAAGGGCGACGGAGGTGGAGAGGCCTGGAGTTCAGGAAAGCCATCTGCATCGCCCTCATCTTGACTGTAAACAGAGATGGAAAGAGCAAGACTCAGACACATATAGAGACACGAGCACCAACACAAAGCGTTACATCATTCACAAAGGAAAAAACGTAAACAGAGACACGCTGTTCTTTCTATCAAGCTCTCCCTCCTCTCTCTCTCCCTCTCACTGCAGATGTCCTGTGCTGCAGTGTTGTTACAGTCCAAATCTACTGCAGAGGCACAGAAAAACAACATACAGACAAACACACACTTACAGGCCTGTAGGGCCGAAGAGCTTGATGAAGCAGACCGAATAGAAGAATCTGAGACCAGTGCTGCTGAAGGATGTGGACGACATTGCCTTCATCTTCACTAACAGCTTTTATCGTTCCCTTCACTGTCTTCCTGCTCTGATGCTTTTTTCGCCGTTCCCTCTCCGAGCTTTTCACCTCACGTGTTAGCCTAAATTCTCCCGCTGCGTTTGTGACGTTCTCTGTTTTTCCCTCTCACTCCCTCCTCCACTCGCTGCTGCGCCGCACACGAGCGGTTCCCACACACGGCTACAGGCTCTCTTTCTGTTCAATGGATCTCAGCCGTAGAAAGTTGCCAGTAAGAGCACAGAAAGGCCCTCATCGCACAGTGCATGTGCAAAAATCTAATTAAAGCCCTTTGCTGAATCGCTGCCTATAATTTTTATTAATCGATCATGGAAGAGCCGGACACATCGGGGCTTAGGGGATGATATACAGCACTGCAGAGGAAGTGTGTGTGAGAGAGTTTGTGTATAAGAATGAATAAAGTGAGTTTGTGGGGGCACTTTCTGATGTGCTCGCATATAGATGGCTGACCTTCAAAAGCAATGATGTTGCCAAGCATGAGATCACCATTCATAGCGTTAATAAAACTCATCCTTATTATTCACGGCAGAAGATGAGCAATATGCTGAATGCTATTAAATTGTACAGTACTGACTACGAACAAAATAAAAAGTCTAAAGATCCAAAGTGAACAGTGATATGCACAGCTGTAAATGGGGTCCAAAACATTTTGCGATCTGTTCACTCAAATCACATTTGGAGGAAGTCAGAAATGAATATGACCACAATGTATTTGCAGTGTTAATGCTAATCCGTAATGTTCAAAGAAAATAATGCGTTCATAATAAAGTTTAGAAAACTCCTATATTATATACATATAAAACATATAAACACATATTACTTCACACAGGTTTGCCTCACACTATGTATTGTTATGACATCAAAGGTAAAATAAATCTGCAGTCCATTTGAAAAATTATGTTTATGTGAAGTGTGAAATTGAAATTTGGATGAATATTTGAAAACAACAATTTATACTTTGGGCATTTACACTACCTTTCAAAAGTTTAGGGTCAAGATGATTTTTTTTTTTTAAAGAAATTAATACTTTTATTCAGCAAGGATGCATTACATTGACCAATCGTGAGAGTAAAGACATTTATAATGTTACAAAAGTTTCAAATAAATGCTGTTCTTTGGAATCCTTCATTCATCAAATAATCCGGGGGAAAAAAGTATCATGGTTTCATTAAAAAAAAACAAAAAAAAAACTTGCCACCACAGATATAAATTACATTTTAAAATATATTTAAATAGCAAAAAGCTATTTTAAACTGTAAGAGTATTTTACAATATTACTGTTTTGACTGTATTTATCATCAAACAAATCTTACAAACCCCAAACTTTTGAACAGTAGAGTACATAATTCCATTTTTAACAAACCTTTTGCCATTTGTGCTATTTTAATTCTACCACTCTCTCAAAACGTTGTGAGCAGCCTAGAGAGCATATTAGGTGACCAAAGTTGAAACAGATAATAGGGAATAAAAGTCATCATGCCTTTAAATGAGTGTATATTTCATAACTGATAATTTAATATGTTGCGCTTTATGTGAGAAGAACTAGTTGAGTAACCTGACATGCACTTTGGTTAGGATGCTGCCTTGAAGGAAGCAGTCTATGTTGGTAGTAGACAACAAGGTAGGGTTTCAGAACAGAGCCATGACTGATGAACTTTCAACCCCGTGAATGATTACTACAGAAATCACAGACCAACCTGGACATGCCGAAAAAATCCGCCTCTTCTTCCTCGCACCTATCATCTAGCTCCTTCAGAGCCAGTGTCACGTCTTCCTCACATACTGAATCAGGGGCCGAGTCCAGAGCAAGGGGCAGAACAGTCTCCTCCTCACACATGGAGTCCAAGGTGGACTCTATGACGGGGGGTGGCAGCCCCGGCTCATAATCAAAGAGGGATCCAGGCGGGCTGTCCACAGCTGGTGGCGGAGGGGGCGCTGGGTCCAGGTCGTCGGTGGGGTCCTGGGAGTCAGGTAAGTCACAGAGCTCAGCAGGGTCTGAGGGTAGAGGAGGAGCACTGCCAAACCCCGTATCCTCACTGACACTGCTGCTCAATTCATCTGCTGCAGTTACGCTGGCATCCTGCAATTGTGAACATGACAGTAAAGGGAAGTCAGGACTGGGGCAAAGAGGGCAACATGTATTTTGGGGGACAACAAATACCTCTTCTGAGTGATTTATACTGTAACAATACACAAAAACCCTTTGAATTAAAAAAAAAAAAACTCTTTAAATCTTTGAATTATCTTGTGTGCACTAAGCACAACACTCCAGAACTGTTGCTGTAGAAACTGTATTTACTTTTACTGAAATAGAAAGGACTATTTATTTGGGTCCACATTCAGGCAAGGTGGTGAACATTACACTTAGAGTGAACATCACCAAGGGACTCTTAAGCACCACCACTCACAAAATGGCCTTGCTATACACGGTCGGTGCTTCTATTATGAGAGGAAAAATCAATAATGGTATGGGGCTAATCTTTCACCATTGACTTACGATGCAAATGTGACCAGCTGAGGATTAAACCTGTGACATCAGAGGATCTATATTAAATGGACCACTGTATTTCCATTCATAAATCACATAAATGCACTGAGCTAAATAGAAGCTGACTATTAAATCAATCAAAGTCATGGAGAAACATCTTTACCCTGAGCCTCACATGGATACTTACATAAGTCAATATTCATGTATTCTCTCACTTGTGCTTTGTAGATTCGCAGGTATGTTAGACATCACAGCATTTAATTTAAAAATAGTAAATAACATGCTGCGATTAAAGTTATTTATTTTACATAAAATGTATCATATGTACCATATGAACGTGGGCTCTGTAAAAAAAAAATACTGCTTCAGATACATTAGCCAAACATATGCCGATTAACTGAAAATGCCAAATATTGGCAATATATCGGTCGACCACTACTTACAATTGATTCGCTGAAGGTTCAAACTTCAATCAATCAAACAAACAAACAATGCAATAGTTGATAATGTCACATGAGCTCAATGTCTGTAAAACTCAAGATCTTTGAGATGTATGATGGATGTTATTATTAAGTTAAATTCCAGAACACAACAGGAATGATGGCAAAACATCTCTGGGAACAAACTGTTCCATACAGACTCATGTTTTATTCAAAAATACTTTAAGGAGACAACCAAGAAAAAAAAACAAAACAAAAAAAACATCTAATTGAACGAACTTGAGTTTCTTTTTTTCTTCTTCTCCTCCTCCTGTCTATTTATGAGTGTAATGCATTAACAGAAGAAGGGAGGGTGGCGTGGAGCCAAAGTAGAGGCGGTATTAGAGAAAGCTTTTAGGCATTCTTGGCTGTGGTGGCCAAGCAGATGAGTAAGACTATTGATGGTTTTATCTGGACTCATTACGCTAAGAGCTGGAGAATGACAGGCGAGATGCCCTTGAGCTGATATTGAGGTATGACTGGACTGGACTCAACTGGTCTTGGCTGGACTGAGTAGGTATTGATCAAAAGTTGTTCATTCATTAACATCAACAGGAGGAGTATTCTGCTATGAATTTTGACCAGGGGACACACAGTTTCATTTTGACTGAAAATCATCTGAACAGTGATGGTTGAGTGTATGAAGGTTGACCTGGGGGAACATCCTAAAAAGATCATTTTTTCTAGAATAGAACTGTGTCAACCAAATGAACTGGAAAAAAAATTCAGATATCAGCAGTTAGTTAAGTTACAGTGTTAGTAACATGGCTGCCTAAAGCCTGTTAGCGGTCTTTAATGTTCTTTCAGTCGGGCTGTGCCTTTGTTTTACTTGATAACTACTGCACGCTCTTTAATTTAAAGGGATAGTTCACCAAAAAAATGTGTTGCCACTTATTCACCCTTATGCCGTTCAAAAAGGCATGACACAAACACAAAATACACTTTGAAGAATCTTCACACTGTATTTTCCATACAATGAAAGCATAAAGTGACCAGGCGATGTCGGGCCTTAAAAAGAACACAAAATAGCTCCATAAAAGTGGTCCAAACCACTTATTTGCTATATTCAAAGTCTTCTGAAGTCAGCTTTCTGCAAGGAACAGTAATGTAGTCGTTATTCATCAAAAGCCTTCCCCTCCACTGTAGCTCTCACATATTCAAACTTGACGTCAATAACACAGAATGCCATTGGTTAACATTAAATTTCAGTCTGTTTATAATATAAAGCTATCATACTGTTTCAGAAGACTTGAAATATAATGCATGAATAATATGGACTACTTTTTTTGGAATTTTCTGTGTAGTTCTGGAGCTTGACAGCATGTGGTGACTGCTTTCATTCTATGGAAAAAAAATCAGCATGAACTTTCTTCAAAATTATTTGTGTTCCACTGAAAAAAAACCCCCTCATGTTTGGGGATTTGGCCTTTCAAATCTCATAGAATTGTGGGTTTTCACTAATACTCACGATGAGGTTGCAGGTCCATGGATAGAAGTGAGTGGTCTTCGTCAGAGCCTAAAGCGTGTTAACGTCTGTGTTTTTCAACCTTTCTGGGACCAAATTTGAGGTAGTTCTAGCACAGCAGGCCTGAGGTGTATGTTTGTCTTTGATAATCTCTCCCCCAATCAAACATCAAGCAGGCAAGCAAGCCCCACCCTCATAGCAGTCAATCATTATCTAATGACAAGCATCCCATAAAGCAACACCCAGTGCGAGGAAAAGAGAACATGAGCCAGTATTCTGGTAGAGGAAACAGATAGTGCCCAGTGTTCAAAACGCGACACTTTCCGGAAACACTTTAAGCAGCAGAGTCGGCATTAAAAGTTTGACATTGACATTTTTGGATGATTTAGGGAAATTGATAGGTGAAAAAACAGCACCAGTTGACTCCACAAGAGAGCAAAAAGCAAATGGCTAAATAGCACCCGTGCACCACAATTTATTGAGACTCCTGATTGATCCCACCTCAGGCAGCTGGCTGCTATTGCTGTCAGAGTGGGTGGTCTCAGGGGTGGGGCTGTCTGGGCGGGGCAGCGGTAGGGTGGGCGTGGCCTCTTCTGTCAGGACACTACTGGAGGACTCTTGCGACACCCCAGTTGAAGTTGTCCATGCTCTCCCCCTGCAGGTGGAACAGGAGAAAGCCAATAAGAGCAAAGCACTTCAACTTTTAACTGCAAGCTGTATGAATTATAGAGAAAATAAAGGATAAGAAATTAAATGAATACACTATACAAATCATAATCAAAACACAATACGCACAACCACAGAGCACAGTGGGGTTGGTGAACATGGAAAACAACACAACAGTGACCAAATAAAATTCTAAATCCTATATTCAAACTTTATATTCTATTTTGAATTAAAATTGTTCATTTGCAACATCCATGTACTTGTGAAACTCATTAGCTACAAGTTTAAAAACAAACCCACTTGATTGGCTAGTGGGAATCACAATTTCTGAATGGACAAATTTTCAAATGAATGATGAGGCCAATCAATTATAGAACAAAACACAAACTTTTCCCTGAACACTGCTTAAAACTTACCTGAAGCTCCTGGATGCAAAAGAGGAAAAAAGATAACAAGAGTGTTAGGGAGAGTTAAGACAGAGATAACGTGGAGGCACACAAACAGACACAGGTGACGTCAGAGAAATACAAACACACATAGACTCTCTCTTTGTTAAGGATGAAACATGAATCAGTTCTGAGATGCTTGCAAGAAAAGACTTTGAGGATTGTTTGTTAATTATCAAAATATGTGGCAACATGCCCAGAGCATCAGCGCTCACCTCTCCATCCTCCAACTCAACATCCAGGAAGTCAAAGTCCTTGAAGACACCAAACTGCTGTTCACTTCCTGCATCTTCTGCTTGCACTTCCTCCTCCCGTGTCACTTCCTCTACAGTGGGGATCAGACTGGTCTGTTGGTCACCTGCATCCAAATCCTCATTCGAAGAGAACACCACCTACAGAAAAGAGTTGTAATTAGCCATCGCTAAAACTACGCAACCTGATAATGTTATGAATACGAGATGGAAAACGTACAGAGGGGTTTTTAGGCATGCCAGACTCTGGACCGCACAGAGACAGGACGTTCATCAGTTTCTCCCGTGTTCTTCTCTGGAAGCAGATAACAACAAATACCACCATTAAAATAAGAGTTATAATAAAAAAAGCAATCAAAGCTGCAGTTGGTTAATTAAGAATTGACAGATTTTCACAATGGTTGACAATACCTGTGAGAGCTGTGGCCTCTTCCAGCTGACTGGCACCAACCCATTTGAATTGGAGCCAGAGGAAGTAGAGGATGTGCTTCTTGTCACGGCAATTACCTGTGGTTTTCCATTACGCCCCACTGCACTTCGCTGGTCTCCATACTTGTGACCTATAATAGGCGTCTGTGGGTCAAATGTTAAAAACAATGTCAAAAAGCAACAATGATGAGTATATAAAAAAAGTTTTCAAACTACACTAGACATACATAAGCCTTCAAAATTTTGGGGTTGGTAAGATTTTGTTCATGTTTCTGAAAAAAGAGACTCAAAAATATAGTAAAACAAATAATGTGAAATATTTTCATAATTTTAAATAACTGTTTTCTATTTCAATATATATTAAAATGTTAATTATTCCTGTGATGCAAAGCCACTACTCCAGTCTTCAGTGTCACATGATCCTTCGGAAATCTAATATGCTGCTCAAGAATCATTGCTTATTTGTATAAACGTTTTCATATTTTTGTGGAAACTGACCTTTTTTTTTCACTATTTGATTAACAGAAACTTCAAAATAACAGCATTTATTTGAAACCGAAATCCTTTGTAACTTCACTTTTGATAAATTTAATGCATCCTTGCTAAATAAAAGTATTAATTTCATTTTAAAAAACCTTACTGATCTCAAACTCTGAGCAGTACAAATAAATAAACAAAATAAAAGTGACTGAAGACTGAGAAGATGGCAGGCCAAGCACCTCTGAGATGTCAAAGTGGAAGTCCAGCGTTTTTCCTGGCAGTTCTTTAGACGAGTTGTTGAATATGCGAGTGAAAGCAATCTCCGGGGAGCCGGTCGACTCAGTGCTGTAGGAGCGCTGCACCTCATCAGGAACCACCAGACTCGCAGAGCGGGACACCACTAACTTCAGAATGTTCTGGGCCTCCTTCCAGTACGGGCTCTGTAGCAACGCACAGACACAACAAACAACAAAATACTTGAGCCATTTTTCACCATACCTCCCCTTTTTTTTCCTGATTTAACCTTGAGGGACTCATGAGATGAAAAGCTTCATTAAAGACCACAGGGGAGGAAAGTGATGATGCAGCTTAAAGTTCCTCAAAAGTGCCTCACAAAGCAAACAGCTCCCAGGCCTTTCATACAGACAAATACATACTACACCCACAGGCAATGGAGAACAGATAAAGGAATTCAAATACACACAGAATGCTCTGTCTTCACAATCTCTTGAAATGGGACAGGCATACTAAAATAAATCATTGGAGGGACTGATGTTCTGAGTGTTGACAACAGAAAGAGTAAGTTGTACACAGACCTGAACATATTTGCCAATGATCTTCATGATCTCCAAATTGAACTGTTTGACAGGAGCAGCAGACAGGTCAATGTGACTCAGTAGACTGTAGATGATCTGTAGCAAAGACTGCTGCATGCTGTTCAGGCCCTTCTCCAACAGCTGAAACAAAAGAGGTCAAAAGGCAAGATATATATATATATATATATATACACACACACACATACATACATACAAACATACATACATGCATACATACATATGACAGAAAAATGTGACTTGAGATGTTATCATTCTGTTGCAGTCTTGTTAAATATGCAAATATATAAATTTATTTTATTGCTGCTGTATTATTTTATTGCTGTCTGAAAAACTATATATATTTCTGATATTTTTATTGAATCCAACTGTATGAGTTAATGTATGTCAAATTCTGCTATTCAAATTTACCTCAGCTAGGTATGTGACCAGGTTAAAGGTGATTTCAGAGAAGGAGTCGTGCAAGTAGCGGCACACCACGTTGATCCAGTTGGTGCTGTCTCTCGAGTAACTATGCGTTGAGTACAAGCTCATCATGTGTGCCAGGTTGGCCAGTGTGGCTGACTTTTCTTCAGCACATACTTTGGCGATCCGATCAGCCGTCTCCTTACAGAACCCTGTGGGATTGTCAAAGTGCTGGACCAGATGTGGAAGCAGGCACAGGATATTCAGAGGAAAACCTGACAGGAAATATGTTCAGAAAATAAATATATGGATACACCCTAAACTACTGAAAGAGATATTGATACTGAACCATGGGCGCACCTGCTAGCTGTGAGGGGTCTATGAGTGTGTGTCGGGACACAGTGATGAGTTTACTGAGGAGGTGAATCGTGAGCTCCTGTGTTGCAGCTGAAGTGAAACCCTTCAGGAAGAGCGTCAGCAGGCCGGGGAAGTTGTACCACTTCAGTTTGCCCTGCACTCTCTCCAGCTTCTCTCTGCTGTCCGGCTTCTCCAGGGGCATCTGGGCCAGCAGTCGGTTCAGCAGCCTGAGTGCTAGCAAGTACTCAAACTCATAATCGGACTCCAGCAGCGATGTTGCAATCCAGAAGACCGTCGCCATCAGGTTGGTGGGGTCAGTTGGTGGCACCACCTCACCAGATCCTCCTCCAGTTCCACCCCCACCTCCTCCTCCATCGCCACGAACACCATCTTCTTGTAATGATGATAAGCTTCGTGTGCGAGCTAGATTTCCGTGGCTGCCACCCAGACGGTCGGCTACATCGAGGGTATTGCTGCGGCGGCGGTCTCCCAGGCGTTCGCTCATCAGACTGGCACGGAGCGAGTTGCTGCGAGCGTGGCTGTAATGGACATGCAGGAAACTTCCACTGCCAAGGTTCAGCTGACCAGTACTTTTCCTGTTATTGGCAAATTTGGTGCCCTGCAGAGGATCATGGGAGGTCCTACAGAGGTGGAGACAGCGTCTCAGGTTTATTTGGGTAAAAAAAATGTGTTATATATGAGAAGAAATAATGTTTTTATGATTTGTCATAGCAGAGCATGTCTTACTGTGAGAGTGCAGTGAGCAGGTCGTAGCTCTTCATAGTTTCAGCAAGAGTGTCTATACCAGCCTCTAGTGTCAACAGTAACTCGATAACAAAACCCTGCAAGAGACAGATGAACTGTTTGACTATGACTGTTTAGAGATCCACACTTAGCAATGCCTGATAACAGTGCGGAAGAGGTTTTGGTCACATGTCTGATTGGGGCAACGTGCACACTGATTTAAGTCTGAAATAAAGTAAAATCTAAAGTAGTAGACTTAAGTAAATGATGTTTTGTTGAAATTGCAAGAATGAATCTTGCAATTCAATATATATATATATATATATATATCCTAAAATGACTACTTGGGGCCAAGTATGTTGGTAGGGCAAGTAAAAAATCTGAAGTACTGGCCCAATCATGTCAGAAGAAAAAAATCCTCATTGTTGAGGCCTGCTGTATCTTTCTCATCAGTACTTCTGGAAGACTGGGACATTTCTATATACCTGAGCCTCTTCTCCTGGATCTCCCACAGTCTCTACCAGACGAGAAAGCACGTCTGACAGTGTGGAGGCTGTGAGTGGCTGTTTCAGTGCTCTGAAGATCTGGAAAGAGCGACCAGCGTAATGCCGCGATGAGCAGGACAGAGCTGTCTGCAGAGCAACTTCACTCAGTTCCTGCTCCAACTGGTAACCTAATCAAACATGCAGCACATCACAACCCATCACAACCACAGCCGAAATATTTCAATTCTCTTAAAGAAAAAAAATTTGCATTCCTTCATATGGAAGTTGGTCCTGTTGAGTGCAGTGAAACTAGAATATATTGTCTCTTACCGGACGGTGTCTGTTTGAAGACGTTGACAACATGCCGGAGGAATACACTAAGCTGATCAGCACTCTTGATGTTGGGGTTTTTGGGACAGACGTCTTCATGGTTCCACAGTGGACCACGTTTCCTATGGTCCAACCAATCAGAAGAAAAGAATTAGAGGAAGTGACACAACAGGAAATGTCTAACATAGAACAAAGGCAAAGCAGGCTCACACAACTCTCAGTGAACAACCATTATGTAAAAAAAACTCTGAATCAAACATTCACACAGATGAGACTGAGCACACACACACACATGCAAAGCAACAATACCCTCTCCTGTTAGACATGGCTGCAGGCAGAGGAAAAAATACAGTATCTTAACAAAAAATAAATGTACATTCAATATGTATCCAGCATAACTTGGCAGGAACAACATTGATTATTTAAAAAAAACACTGTTATTTAAATCTAAAGTTCTGTATTTTGATGTTAAAACACTTCCCTTCCCATCTTTTTATGCAAAGACAGCTATAAGTCAGTCATAAACATCGTGTCTTATCGTGTACTCCAGTAGGACATAATTTTACTAATACTAAAAACTAAATGTTTTATTTATACATTTGTTATTCACTTCTATCCACAACGACTTGGTGCCAATTTCTCCAAAAAGGTATTGGGTGATACGGCCAAAAATATTACAATATTTTTTATATTTATCATGAAGTAAACATAACTTGTTTGTTTACAAATAAACTCCAAAAAATAGATTACCTTTTCATTTTTATTTTTTATGGATTCTGTGTTTTACAGTTTAATACAAATCTATCCCCAAAAATGATGTGTAATAATATTAATTCATAAAACTTTAATAATTTAATCAATTGGTTAAAATGGCAATATTAAATGAAAATATAACCTTAACCTTTGATTTTTCATCAAATAAGGAGCACAACAAAACTTGTATACGCTATAAACGTAAAAAAATAAATAAATAAAAAAGTGGAAAAAAAGCTTGTTTTTCCTTAAAATAATAAATCAATGTAATGTTTTAATGCATGTATTTACTATTTTTAAATGCATTACTATTATCATTACTATTGATAGGTACATTTCACAATAGACAATAGTAATACATTTCTCTCATAATTGTTTTAAATTTCTTAAAGCAAACATTTTTGTGGATTGTCATGGAGAGCTTTGAGCCATTATTAGGCTCTGTAACCCAATTCTTTCTTTGCCAGAAGCACTCTTGAACATACAAAACTGTCAAGCAGGATTGCATGTTATT
This sequence comes from Tor tambroides, assembly GCA_021397915.2. Lineage (NCBI taxonomy): Eukaryota > Metazoa > Chordata > Actinopteri > Cypriniformes > Cyprinidae > Tor > Tor tambroides. Next base: position 16,988 of record JAFVLL020034124.1, read on the forward strand.
GGTTAAAATGTTTGGTGTATTCAGCATTTAGATAATGAAATCACAACCCTAAGAGGGAGAATTTGACAGACCGGCCTGCAGAGACCCCTCACCTTGAGCTGATGAACTCGATGAGGTTTTTGACCTTCTCGTCCTGCTCTGCAGAGAGGTCCACTTCATTAAGGAGAGTAGGGGGGAGGTGAGGCAGCACTGAGCTGCCCAGACTGATACTAGAGGATGTGGAGCTGGAGCTCAGGCCAGAGTCTGTCATTGGAGACGGCTGGCAGTCTGGCATCAGCTCTGTAACACCTGGGAGACAACCCAATGCACAATTATTTATTACTGTAATACATTACTTATTATTTTTTTTTTATATAATTAATTACTATTATCAATACACACTACAATACAAAACACATTTGCTTAAGTACCTGTGAGGTTGAACTCCTGAAGAGTGGGTTTGACTGTCAGAACTCTGGGCTCGTTCAGCTCACGGTTGCGAAGAAGCACAGATGCTAGTGACTGGACGCTGCTGTTGGTGCCCTGGACGACCAGCAGGTGGAGCAGTAAACGCTTGCAGTGCTCATAGACCTCTGGGTGCTGATGGTCAAAGCCTACAAACACAAATATGCATTTCAGGACAAACAATGTGGAACATTCCAGTGATGATGGTTATTAATAAACTGTACAGTTGTGTGTGTGTTACCTATAAAGATGGCATGCAGTAGCAGGTGAAGGTATGAGCTCCATTCCACTTTGACCCCATGGTCCACAATGAGGTCGGTCAGCAAGATCACAGCAATGTTACACCTGTAAAAAATGGCAATTTGTTGTCAGCAGGCAAAGGTCAAGGAGAACAACACTGAGTCTGATTTAGGACATAATGAGTACGTCAAGTCACCTGTGCAGGGAGACTCCAGGTGTGGTGGTCTCAGGCAGGTAATCGACCAGAGGTGACCAGCAGCCACCAGTGGGAGGAAATGGGAGGGGCTCTGGCCGGTTATGGTCCATCACCTTTAGACGCCAGTTAGCGTAGACAGGCATAGAGTCACCTACAGAGAGAAACAACATGTTCATACAATACCATTCAAAAGTCTGAGACCTGTAATATTTTTTAATGTTTTGATAGAAGTCTCTTATGTTCACCAAGGCTGTATTTATTTGATCAAAATACAGGAAGAACAGTAATACTGTGAAATATTATTAAAATTTTAAAATGTAATTTATTCCTTCGATGGCAAATGCTTCCCATTCGATTTTACACACACATACACATATACATATATATATATATATATATATATATACATATATATATATATATATATATATATATATATATATATATATATATATATATATATATATATATTAGGGGTGTCCCCGACTAAGGATTTTCACAGTCGAATCGGAATTTTCGAATCATGCTGATAATCGACTGATAGTCGAATCATATGTTTGGGGGCGGGGCCAAAATACATTAAATTCCACAGTCATAATTACTGACGTTAACACACAGGGAAAAGGTGTAACGGACGCCTCGCAGATACAAACGGGGTAAATAATGTTTTGTTTTGATTAAAAGATAGTTAACACTAAACGTCAGCGAAACCCTAAAGAATTCACAACATTTTTTTTACAATAGTGTTCTCATTATAACTTTATGTAGCCTATATGATCGTAGTTATTAATGCTCTGCATTTGTTTTGTGCTGCGCGCGCTGAAGATGACCAGTAGAATGAAGCATATGATAGCAGGTTTTTAATCAGTAGGATTTAACTCATTTATCTCACATATAATACGCTTCGTTATTTATATAACATAACGTTAATATTACGACTTATAGGCTATCTGCACAAAATGCCCCGAATGCACATGAACTCGTCTGCGTGGCTCTGAATGAACTCCTTTTGTGGACGCGTTCTTCACGCAATAACATGCAGAAACACAAATAAAAACAAAAAAAAATTACAGCGTTTTATTATAATAGTGTTCTCATAATAATGCTATGTATATGACAGTGCCAGTCATAGTTATTAATATTCTGCATTGTTGTCCTAGCCACAGCCTTCAGCTGAAGAGATAATCACCGTAGTACTACAATGAAGCACGTTACTGCAGCGTAACTCAACCAAGGCAAATAAGGCATCTTAAACGAGATAAATAATATATACACGATATAAATAAACCGACTGAAACGTTTTGAAATCACTTCTTGTACCCTACCTGATCGAAAAAAATCCAGTCTTTCACTCTGTCTGTCAATTTGAGTCTTGTTAAAGATTTAAATCCCTGCCGCCAAGATGCTCCTCTGTCGGTGACAGATTAGAAAGCGAAACTTTAATCTATAGGGGAAATTGGATTTATTCACGCACGTTAAAATATTTATTTAAAGCTTCTTTCTTTTAAAATTCTTATTTACAGCATTATCTTAATAGGCTGTATATTAACTTATTCGGAGAAAACCGGTAGTTCTATGTGAAATCAGACACTGAGCACCCCCATATAGCCAAAATGGCATGATCATCGCGAATATTCGACTGTGAGATTGGGAGTCGAATCAGGATCCTCGAATCGTCGACTATTCGGGGACACCCCTAATATATATATATATATATATATATATATATATATATATATATATGAGCCTTCAGACTGAGTATTGTTTTGGTCAGAGCAGTAGCAACATCAGAATTTTGAGGACAGTGATGTTAATGTACTCACTCTTCTCCTCCTCATAGGATCCTCCTGAGCTGCTGCTGTAACGGGACTCCAGCCGATGGTGCTGTCTGTTCAGATTACTGTTCAGACCAGTGTAAATGTCCAAATGAGTGTAACTGCGCAGAGATACAGAAGTTACATTCAGGTTCCACTTAACAACTTCTAGTACTTTTGAGCAAGCAAAAAATAAAGAACAACCAGTTAGCAATAGCTGATAAATGGTTCTTGGTTTATTTTTAGTAGGATTAGTAAAAAATAATGATGTAATGGTGTTTTTTGTTTGTTTGTTTATAAATGGAACATATTTCCTAAATCTAGAATCAGTTTACCTGTCCTCCATGTTGGAATCTTTGATTTTGCTCTCATGGTGTCCATCAGGTCCAGGTACCATGGTGTTACTGCTGGATGTTGTTCCTGGAAAGGGCCAAACACTTCATTTAAAAATGACGGTGAAAATGTGATTGCTTCCTTAGATCACCTGTTTATCAGAGACTTTTCTGTAATCTTTGGGTTTCCTAAATTGTTCTTACTTGTCTTATGATTCTTATACTAATTTGTATAAAGGTCATGTTGAGAAAAAAAGTGGTCAGAGTATACATATATACTGTACCTGATGTAACAGAAGGGATCTTGTAAGAAGAAGTAATGCGGTAGTAAGGTGGGTTATCCATATGAGTGACAGCTGAGGATACAGGGTCAGTTAGCTCCAGCTCATACATTAACTCCTCCAGCAGCTGCATCGTCTTATCTCTGCCCAAATACACCACCACACGCTTCACCTGCAAAATATTAAGAAACACCTTCAGAATCACAACAGCATGGAACAAACTAAGCTATTAAGTGCAGCCCATCTTGCTTAAGGATTGAGCATCTGGCCAGGACAGGTGTCACTCACATAAGGCAGGAGACTCGGTTCACTGTTGACTCCAGACATGCTGATGAGGAAGTGCAGGATGATCTTTAGATTTTTAGGCCAGCTGTCAGCTAAAGTGGTCCAGACGTTCTCAATCTCTGACCATGCAAATTCATCACCATACTGTAAAATCAGACCATATAAACATTCATGCAACGATCACCTTAAGGGTATAAGTATTAGTAAATGTGTTAAAATAATATATTTCTATAAAATAAAATTAAATTAAAATTAAATGGAAAAGGGGAAAATGATAGGAAAATTATGTTCTCTATAGAAATGTAAATTCTATGTAGTCGCACATGTAGCATGTGTGCGTTTACCTTTGCAGTCATGAACATGAGGTTGTTGAGGATCATGGTAGTGGCATGTGGTGAACCCCAGCCCTCTCCTCTCAGCCAGCGACGGCTGTTCACCATCATCATCTCTCTCTCATGGGCGTCCTCCTCTTTCTCCGTTGACGAAGGTTCCTCTTGACGTCGTGCTGAAGGCTTGAAGTCCACCAGCTCTATGTTGTTCATCCAGGGTAGGAGGTAATGCAGCATCACCTGCCGGCCACCAGGGTGCGCTGTCTGGATTCTCTGACTCAGCTCTGATTAAAAAAAACAAAAAAAAAACACAGAATCTCATTACAAGCACAGTGTTTATGTGAGGGGAAAACTCTGAAATTTTGACTCACATAAAGTTATTACCAGTGTTAGATTTACTGAGCATTACATTTATATCGGTTTGTGTACACTGCTGTTCAAAAGTTTGGGATCACTAAGATTTTTGATATTTTATTTAAATATGTTTCTTACGCTCATCAAGGTCTGTATCTATCTGATCAAAAATACAGAAAAAAAATTCAATTTTGTGAAATATTATTGCAATTTTAAATAACAGTTTTCTATTTTAATATACTTGAAAATATAGTTTATTCCTGAAGCATAGCTGAATTTTCAGCATCATTACTCCAGTCTTCAGCATCACATGATCCTTCAGAAATAATTCTAATATAATGATTTATAATTAATGTTGGAAGCAGTTGTGCTGCGTAATATTTTTTGGGACCTGTGATACTTTTTTCAGGATTCTTTGAAAAATAAAAAGTTAAAAAGGACCAGGTTTATTCAAAATAGAAATTTTGTGCAACAATATACACTACAAAGTATCACAGGTTCCAAAAAATATTAAGCAGCACAACAGTTTCAACACTGATAATAAATCAGCATATCAGAATGATTTCTGAAGGATCATGTGACACTGAAGATTGGAGTAATGGCTAATGAAAATTCAGCGCTGCATCACAGAAATAAATTATATTTTAAAATATATTAAAATAGGAAACCAGTGTTAGAAATTGCAATAATATTTCTCAATATTACTGTTTTTCTGTATTTTTGATCAAATTAATTCAGCCTTGATGAGCATAAGAGACTCCATTAAAAAAACATTACAAATATTATTGATCCCAATCTTTTTAACGGTAGTGTATGTACCTGAGAAGATGGGAAGGGTGAGTTCAGGGTAGGTCCGTGCCAGTTCTTCACTGAGCTGGTAGTAAGACACTGAGTAGAGGTGAGGGAGAGGGGAGGCTGGAGACAAGACCCCGTCAGTACGCTGGATCTCCAGTTTATGAGCGTAACGGAACAGTTTGGGCTCCAGGATCTAATATACAAACATATGATTTTATTTACCAAACTATACACTCTTGGTGTCCTTCGACAGAAAAAAAGCTTAGAATTCTCTACTGACCTGCAGTAGCTGCATGGCAACCTCATAGATGTCTCTGGAAGAGTCAGCAGCTTTAAATAGGATGAGATTCAGCAAAATCACAGTGTCAAACTGGTAATCCCTGCAAGAGACAACAAACACACATTATTCCTTTAACCTGAATTACTGACACAAATTCAATCACATTTACCACAAGACCGTTGCAATACATACCTGTTATGAAAGACATTGGCGATGGCTCTGAAGCAGCCTGAAGCGACTCTGCGCGAGCCAGTGTAGCAGCGATCCACCGCCCAGAACATCAGATTGCTCTGGTCTGGGTTCAGCTCTAATAACAACATCACGGCCTCACAACCCAACTGATGCACCTGAGCACAAACATACATGCATGTGACAGTTCATGAAAGTTGATTTGTTAGTGATGCTAATATCAGAACTTGAGTTAAGTGCATTTACCTTGCGGTCTTGAGAGTCTAGAATGTTGTCCAGCCACTTATACAGATACCCATCAGAGGACAGGCCAACGTTATCAGCCACCGGACCACAACACAGCACCGCAGACATGGCCTGTGCAGACACACATCATACACCATATTCAGACTCTCTGAGAGTGATATCTGTGGTGACCGCAAATGCAAATGATCAGTGAACTTGCTTTAAGAGCTATTAACACTAAGAGTTTCCATGGCTGTGTACCTGGTACATTCTGTATGATGTTGGCCACTAGGGCACTGAAGTGAGAGCGGATGTCTCTCAGTGTGTCTGAATCTTTGTCGTTCTCAGCCTCCAGGAGCTGTCGGGTGAGATCCACGTATTCCAGCAGAGTGCTGTTCAGAGAGTGAGACTCCCCGTCCAGACCACCACTTGCACTGCACAGAGAATACACAAACACCTTACTGTTTAGGATACAAAAAGTGCTAGCTATGCAACTAGCCTTAGCAAAACAAAGGAGTTTAGAAATTTGGTTCCAAATATCATTTCCATCATAGAATGATGTTAAACACAATAGATCACTTGAAATGCAATGGAAATGTTTGTGACTTTCACAAAAAAAGGCAATCGCCCTGTTATGCGTGTTGGACAATGTTAACATTTAAATAAGTCAAACCCATGAGAAAGCACTTCTCTTTCAATGCTACATTTATTTGATTAAAAAAAAAAAAATTATATATATATATAGTGAAATATTTTTACAATTTAAAATAAATGTTTACTGTTTAATTATATTTATAAGCTGAAATTTATTGCTTTGATGGCAAAGCTTGTATATCAGCATTTAAAGCTGAATTTATCATTCTGCATCATTATTCCAGTCTTCTGTGTCACATGATCATTCAGGAATCATTCTAATATGCTGATTTGATGCTCAAGAAATATTTCTTATTATCAATGTTGAAAACAGTTGTGTTACTTAATATTTCTGTGCAAACCTTGATACATTATTACTGCCCCCAATAGAAGTGTACACGTTGTTAGACTTACGTCTGACTGATGACTCCAGAATCGGCCAGTAGCTCAAAAATCCGGACCAGCTGGACTCTGAGAATGTCACGACGCCGGCGTCGCTTCATGTTCTGTAGAAACAAAACAAAACAAAAAAAACCCCCCACAAAGATCAATAAATTGTTTAGATTTGCAATGGTATTATGAATAGACGGACAAAAAGCTTGCATTTAAATTGTCTAGTCGAAACATTTATCCTCACAGACATGGATTCCTTCACAGCGTCAAGTGTCAAACTCTGGTGAACTCACCTCTGGCCTTCTCTCAAGCGCTTCTTTAATGATTGGGTTTAACTCCTCCAACAGCTCTCTGTAAGACACACCACTGGGTTAAAACGCAATTACACACAATATAATTATGTATGCACTTTTTCTACTTTTTTCCGCACTTTGTCAGGTGATCTTAAGTCGTACCTGAAGGCAACAGGGTTGGTCCTGCCAAGCCCCAGGACGAGAGACTCAGTGATGTCCATGCTCTCAGAGCGCATCATGGGAACCACATGCTTGAACAAGGAGGAAGGGGACGGAATGCTAATGATCTGCAAAGACACACACATGTACACAATCTTGTTTCAAATATGGTGTCCCAAATCAGGCAATGTGCAAATATATACTACATTCAACAATGCTAATTATTGTATCTGACATTACAGCTGGTAGGGTGCCATGACCTCTGACCTTTGAGTCGTAACTGTATCCGCTGTCTGGGGTGGATGCCAGCGTCTCAGGTGGGGAGCAGCGTACAGAGCCAGGGGCTGATGAGGAAGAGGATGAGGAGGATGAAGATGTGGAAGAGGTGGCAGAACTGCAGCAGAGGATTAGGTAGTTCCTCCAAAGGCCCACATATGAGTCACTACTACTGCTCATGCTGTTCACCTTCTTAGCATTGATCGGGCTGCTGCAAGGTCAAAGGTCACACAGGAAAGTCACAATCTGTATCTGTATATCATAAGCAAACAGTTTGACAAATAAAAAAGAAGAAAGATTTTTATGTTGTCACATATGGCTGTTTATAACTATTAGGGCTGGACCAGAATATTCGATTATTCGAATATTCGTTCGGTGGGTTGGCATTCGATTTTCAATTATGAGATTCGAATATCCTTTTTTTTTTTCTTCTCTCTCGAACACCTGGAACCCCGCGAAACGGTTTTCAACTTGTCCGCCTGGCTGAACATCTGCACCAGCAACAGACCGTTAGCCAATGAAAGACGTTCGTGCTGACCTATAGCATGCATATATGAGCCCGCTTCTATTATGAGCGCGCTTGCCGCACATCTACATTTGAAATAATGAACTTAAGCGCCCAAAAGACGCGACATGTGAACGGACCCTCTGCTATCACAAAACCGAATGCGATGCATGCGTTTTCGTTCAGTCAACTGTCCCGAGATGCGAGCGAAAGTCTTGAGTCAGCGTGCAGTAGCTCTTGTAGTGCACACGAGATGTGCTGATGTGAAGCTGCTTTGAGAGAGTGAAAGCGAGAAGACGCAGATGACTGATTTAATCTGATATTTTGTGTGGATTTATTTACTCATCTAACCTACATGCTATATTCAACAAATGTTTGCAGGAATTTCCCTCATTATAAACTCGAAAGCTGCAGGAATGAGTAAAACTATGCGATATAGCCTACACACAAATTCAGGACCTGATTAAATATAACTCAATTATACAGAGATTTGTGAAATAAAATTCCATGACTTTTATAAAATGTTTCCAGGCCTAGAAATTGCTGTTTTAAAATATCATAGCTTTTCCAGGTTTTTCATGACTGTACGAACCCTATAAAAGCAACACGCTTTCAATCACTAAAGATTGGTCCTCTCTCTCCTCTAATCACATGGCGGATCCGTTACCCCGCTTTATTCCGGGACCTCTCAATTTACAAATTAAGCACTGGGCTACCTTATTAAAGTATTGCTTTTAACAGACCTGTGTGTTTTGTATCACTAGTGCAGTGTCCGTTCTCGGAGCATATAAGCCCTGCCCGCGTGAAGCACGCCGCCTCCGGCTCGCGCTGTTCTGTAGTTTATTAAAAGTTTATTAATTATGAACATGTCGCGTGTCCATATTGCACCAAAATGCAACACTGCACTCCCTTGGGTCCGCAGCAACACACCTGCCACGCGTGAAGTCATTGGCTGAACGGTTCTCGACACAATAAAAAAAGCAAACAGACAGACAGACGCACAGAGATTCCTGCCTTTATTAGAGAGAACAATATGTTCAGCCCCTCCCTCCGAAGCTTCGAATATTCGGTGTTGATTACTATCGAAGCTTCGAAGCTCAAAAAATGGTATTCGGACCAGCCCTAATAACTATGTAATAAAAGTTGTCATTTATTATATTTTATATTTATTACCTGGATGTTTACTGAAATTTTACATCTTTAAAAATGTTTTAATCTATCTGACAACAATGGCTATCAAATATAGACTGAAGACAGTAAGATACTGTATAATTATTTTTACCCATGTCACCCAGCCCTACTAGAGACACATTTGAATGTAAAAGCATACTTGATGTCGACTTGTGGCGAGAGCAGCTGAAGGCGTGTGGAGGCGAAGACCCAAGCGTAACTCAGCGCAGTGGGGCAGTGCTTGGGCAGGTGTTCTTGCCGCAGGTAACTAGACAGGCTGATGACCCAGGGGTCCTGACCTTGCGTCACATGGGCAAACACCCAGATGTGGGAGGGGCTTACCACATCAAACTGGTGGCTGATGGGAGACGAGCTCCACTCTGCCAGAGTCTGAAGGTCTATTCCACTGGGACAGTACAGCAGATTTGTCTACAGCGAAAAGGGGGGAAAAAAGACAACCCTGATATAGTTTCATTTTTACTTTTTTAGATTTCTAAGCATTGCTGTCTGGAGGGGACACCAACATCCAAAAACACATAACGTTCTGCATTCCCTCACCTGATCGGCTCCAGTAAGGTGAATAAAGCTCTCAAGGACTGAAGCACTCAATCTGTCCATCACATCTATAGCCAACTCCTCATCTCCCTGAGAGAGAGAAACAAGACAAAGAAATGAATATGAAGTGCAAACAAAAAAATGTCATCTCATGTAGGTGAACACCAGGAAGTCATTTAGAACAGATGGTTACCTTAGCGATGCCGAGGGCTGTATGCAGTGATCGGACTTCTTTGAGGACATTGACAGCGAGTCTGCGTGTTGCTGGTCGACAGCTGCACAGCACGACCAGAGCCAGACCCTCCACCACATGCAGAACCGTCCAGAGAGGAGATCGCTCCAGAGGGAGAGATGGGCTCTAAAAAATAAATAAAAAAATACCATGTTAAACTACAAGCTAAAAATATATGATAAACTACAATATAAAAATAAAACCATAAAAATCATTCAAAAGTTTGGGGTTGGTAAGACTTTTTTAATATACAGTACAAACAGCAATATTGTGCAATATTATTACAATTCAAAATAACTGTTTAATAACTATTCTATTTAAATATATGTTAAGATGTAAATTTATTCCTACGATGGAAAAACTGAATTTTCAGCATCCATTACTCCAGTCTTCAGTGTCACATGATACTTCAGAAATCATTCTAATATGCTGAATTGGTGTTCAAGAAATGTTTCTTATTAACAATGCTGAAAACAGGTCTGCTGCTTAATTTTTTTTTTATGGAAACCACAACACATTTTTTATTTATTTTTTGATAATTAAATTTTTTTTTTTTTTTTTAACAATATAAGTTTTACTGGCGCTTTTGATCAATTTAATGCATCCTTGCTGAACTCTTTTTTTTTTTTTTTTTTTTTTTACAAAAAAAAAGTTATATTATATTATATAACTGTTATATGTTTGCACCTGTGAATCATGGCTGCGGTTGTTGCTCTGTACCGCCTGTTTCCACTGTATGATGAGCTGCAGCAGCATCTTGACAGCATTGTCCAGTAGTGTGGGGTGAACGTCAGTCACCTCCCTCACAATGAAATACACAAAACCAGACAACACGTCCTCTCTCCAGTCTGGGAAGTCCACCATCAGAGCCTGCAGAGTGGTGAACGCCAGACCACGCAGCTCCTCATCCATATGGATAGTCAGTCTGGACGGGTGGGAGAATGAAAGTCATTGTTTACAGAATGAAATTAATAAATGCAACACATCATCATCTTCATAACAGCATCATGCGTCACTAGAACCGCAGAGAGGTCAAGCGGCTAACGGTGACATATGAGTTCTGACTACATTCCATTACGACTTCACAGGAAGTCTGACTCATATTGTGGTTGCTGTAGAGGAAGTCATAAATATATGAAAATCAGCATTTCATATTAGTCTATAGGTACTTTCTGAACAAGTGTGATTTTTCTGTTTGACTCATACTCCTAAAATAAAAAACATGTATGAGAAGAAATTTAAAGTTTCTCTGTGTTGAAAATCCTCGTTCCAAATTGTTGTGTTATAGGCAATTACCTTTACATAAACTATAAAGACCCAACAATTTGGGAAATACAGTATGCAAATATGAACCCAGTGAACCCAGAGCATGTTGAACTCACAATGCACACCATGCACTGTAGCAATCACTAAATTATGTAATAACTGAAATGTAATAACCAGCCTGTTGACATTTGAACTGAAATATTTCCAAAACACTCAATACTGAATTAAACTGATAGCTAGTGAATCAGAATCAAATCATGAAATTCGGTGAATGGTCAGTAGGCATAAATGTAATTGCATAAACTAGTGAATTGGGGAATGGTTGGAGTTTTCTTGTGGTGATGAATGAGGGTTGGCATGAGGGTCACAGGTCATTACTTGGCCAGTAGCTCGATGAGATCCTGTCTGCTCATGCCGTCTGGGATTAGTCTTGGAATGGCAGCTACACAAGTCCGGAACAGATCAATCTTCGGTTTACGCTCCCCACTACAGCAGAACACAAACATATAATAAATACGATGAAAGCCATTTTATACCATTTTAAAAATTCTTAGATCATATTTATGCAAATAAAATCTCAAGAAACTAACGTGATCATGTCCTCTGGCTCTTTGTTGGACATCTGAACGTTGGTCATGCTCATGGATCGTCCCACCTCTTTATCCAGGTGCCTGAGGATGTTGTCCAGGGCCTTCCTAACCTGAGGGTAATACAGAGACATACCTACACAGACAAACACATACACAGAAAGAAAACAGCTTAGTTCACATGCAAAATCTGGTACAAGAACGGAAAAATGTTACAATAGACTACATACAGAGGCATTTCCTCAAACTCTAAACAATGAGGCCAGATAAATAAAACCACTGTCTCCACTAATAGGCATGCAATGAGTTTTACTGGAAAAGCAAAACAAACTATTAAAAATGTAAAGTCAAATTTAAGTATATGAGGAAATTGTGACTAATGCGCACATAGATATAAAAAAAAGGAATGGACCACAATTACAATCCCAAAATATTTCAAACTTTCTTACTTTAAAGCACACAAAAAAAGAACTTGGCAGGAAGTCACAACTGTATTTATGCTGAAAGCTAAATGAGGACAGCTCATGCTCCAGGAATCACAATTACATTAAAATCAACTATTTGAATATGACCTAAAATGCTTTAGGGTAGGGACAAGCTGTACTCTGAAATATCTTCAGTTTGGGGAGCTGTGTAGAGACTATAAGGGTCCGTACCGATGACCTTGGCTTCCTCGTCTGTGAGAGTGGTGTTGAGGAAGATCTTTTTGACCCGCAGTGTGTTGCCTGATGGTAAGATGACGCCTGTAGTGGGCATGGGCGGCTCGCCGTCCTTCTGTTGTAAGCTGTCGGCTATCACCAGGAAGGCCCGAAGACCAATATTCATCCTCTGAGAGAGAAGCAGATAAGAGAGAGATAATTCGTTTCAATGTTTATCTTTTTATCCATCCATTACCCCAATTTTTTAAGGTTTTTTCAAAATTTTTAATGGCTGGCACATTATGTGAATGTCTTCACATACCTCTGGATTAATGGTGAAAGTCTTGTGGGACTTGCCCACACACAGCAGGTCATAGATGATCTCTTTCATGGCAAAGTCCAGCCGTTCCTTTAGAGAGTGAAAAACAACGTGCCACAAACCAATGAAAACCAACGCAATAAACCGAAATCACCCTCCCAAATCTTCATTGTGATCAATTTACCTTTATTATAAAATAATAGACTGTTGATGGTAAAGCGGATAGCTAGCTTTAGGATTGGGACAAAACGAAGGCTGGATATGAACCTGAGCTGTTCTAAAATATATGTTTTGAGTGTTTTTTATTTTTTTACCTGAGCGATAAACTGAATAATCTTAACAAAGATGTTGAGGGGTGTGTCCCTGGGCACCACACTGCGAGAGCCCTTTGGGAAAAGTGCTGTTACAATACTGAGGAGACGACTGTGAAGGAAAAGAGATAATGTGAGATGTTATGTACATATAAATAAGAATTGACTCAGACAGTTTGTATATATTTGTTTATATCTGTGAGAGGTTTATCTTCTCAAACAATGGTATGTTTGTGCCTAGCGTTAGTATTGAGTGAATGTATTCCTATTGTGTGTGCAATTAGCATAAATACAAGATATTTTTGTAAATCTGTATGATTGTGTGTCCTACCTCTGTGTGGTTGTGTTGCTCTCACACTTGATCCTGATGATGTAAACCCAGAGCAGCCGGTACAGAGACTCCAGTGCTACACGAGACATTTTGGGATCTTTGTTCTAAAAAGAAAGATAAAAAAATGCTCAGACAACAACAACTCACGAAATAAGCCATAGAAATTTTTTTCCCAAAAAGTAAAGGAGCAAGAAGTTAAAAAAGTAAAAAAAACAAACACATTGCTTTAAAGTGGCTTCACACAAAGCAGGGTCTTACAAACCCCCCAGTGACCTCCAAAGACAAGAATTCGCAAATTAACTCATGAAAATATGCTGGCTTCATTCATAAAGAGCTGCTGCTTCATCTGTATCATAATGGGTGATCAATAGTTCACTTGCTGCTCGTGACGAGCTAATGAGGAATATGACGCACTGGACTCCATTTACAAGCCAATAAGAGCTATAATTTCTGCTTTAACTGCATTGATGCACAAAGAGATGACTCATAAATCAGCTGTTCAGCAGAAGCATAGATGATGAAAGAGGGATTCATAAAAACTCTGCTAATGTATCTGTGATTAACACATCACGGCTCGTCCAAATCGAGTCACTGACTAAGCAGTTGTCTCTCTCACTCTTTCGGCTACTCAGTCTCTCTCTCACACACACAGCAGCTAATCAGACTGCAGTAAAGAGCATCAAACAGGGTGTAATGACCAACACCCACCATAGGGGGCGATATGATTGCATGGTTTGCAGTGAACATCAACTACACAAGTATTAGAGCACTAGTACAGTGAGGCCTCCCTAGTGTCTTTTATCAACAGGGATGCCATTTCTTCATAGAATTATCAGCAATACATTTTTCCTCTCTGTTCTAATGAGTCTGCAGCTACATTTCAAATAGTTGTACATTCAAAACAAGCCACTGTAAATGCAACAAATGTTTTTTTTGTTTTGTTTTTTAATTTTCCAGAAGTGTATTGTGATTGCTGTCAAACTTTGCTGAAAATTTGCTTGCAATATTAAAATTAAGGCTAAGAGTTGAACCTGGTCCCCCCGCAAGATAAAAATAAATCTCTTTCATAATTAACACAAAATTTGATGAAATAATTATAATTAATTCATTCTATGTTGTCACCTACATTTTTTTTAAGGGAAATGCATAGTAATGCAAAATACTTTTATATTTGCTTTGGCTAAAGGGCGGCAAGAGAGTTTAGGGCTGAACTGATGCCGCCTCAAGTAAAACATTTCTGACGTCTTCATCAGTGACTCCTTGAACTGGGTGGTTTTCCTGTGTGAATTCTTGAGGACAGCAGGACACTATTGAAGCTATTTAGCATTGTTTCCTCTATGTTCAGGCTAAAGTTGTCTCAGGAAGCCCATGTGGAACACAGGTCAATCACATGACTTCTGAGGGGCAGGGTTAGCTCCCTTGTGGGTAACCATGGTAACTCACCTGCAGGGTCTCAATCTGCTTACGGATGCTGTTGTTTGACGGCATCTGGAGCCAATAAACGCAGGGGTAACAAAAAAGATGACAAAGAACAGGGGGTGATGGTGATGGGGAAGACATGCAGGTTAGAAAAAGAACAAGAGACAAACTTAAGAACAAAACAAAGCTTTGTGCTACAACAACATGCAAAACAAAGTGCAGGGTGCTTGGGATTTAATACTTCAGTGTCAGATTCCTAACAGAATCAACACGAGTATTCCAACATTTATCTATACTTCCTTAAGGAATGAAAATGGGCCATAAGACAAAAGCTTCTAGGAAGATTATTTTAAATTTAACTCATATACAGTTGATGTGCTGATGATAGATGAAGAGTTTCTGATGGGTGAGAAGACAAACGGCAGCAATGAATTAAAATGAAATTTTAAAAAAAATTAAATTATAAACAAAACTGGGAGGCAGGATTAGTCCATGCAAATGGATGATTACAAGAAAGAATGATTGTGCTGACTTTAGTCAGAGTAGACGCTATATAAAATTGATTGCAAATGAAAATAAGGCTTCAAATAAAAAAATAACGTCCACTCTGATTAAAGTCTGTTGATCTGGGAAGACAAACTACAGCAGGGTTAGAGCAGACAGACAAGCAGAACTGTAAAGGGAGTCCATGGATCAATCAGGAGAGGAATTATCCACCACTGAGACTACAAATCCCATAAACCTGGGCTTAGTTGGCTAAAGACATTACACCAGATCACTGAGAAAACTTCACTTCAGATCCAGAATCGTTCACATGACTTTTTGAGAAGTGTAAGAAGCAGCCTAAAGTGGATTTGGAGCAAGGTTCACACTACAGTCCAATTCTGATCCAGTCCTGATCTAGATTAACGGAAAGCGAGTAAAGGATATAATCGGTACTGCATGGAACTACATAGAGTTTGATTACTCATTTATAAAATCACCACCACCAAATCAAAGCATCATGTATCAGTCCTCAAAATTCACATGATAAAGTTGCATAGATTGGAGGGAAACTCAATCATTGTGGAAAGGGAGTTAGGAAACCAAAAAATGATCACATCCTGGTAACTGAACCAGCGACAATGAAAAACAACGTGGACAAGCACAAACACACACGGTTTGGAGATATGATTGAGAAAGAGTGGATGACACAGGTATAATTAACTGAACGGTATAAGCAAGAGGCATTTTACAGATGTTGTTTGTAACACCACACCTTTCTCTGAAATTATGTAAGTGAACCAACCCACTTACAGAATGAATTTTCATATTGAATCACCAAACCTGCCTCCAGGCTTCAGAGTCTGTATGCATCAACTCCTCTGTTTTTGCAGTGCCCAAACAACATGATTAAAAGGCAGGATTTATAGCTACTTTTAAGCTGCATTTTCCATGGTCCAATCTCTGAAACTGTCAGCTCTAGTGTTTTCTTTTTTTGACAGGATGTCACAAAGCTAAAATAAATACTGTATTCATTCCACTGTTAGAAAACATTACCTTTAGGTGGGAAAGGCAGTTCTGAAGGAAGATGTGCCAGTTATTGAGGAAGAACTGCTTTTGACTAACACACAGCAGACATGTGACCAAGGGATACAATGCCTGAGGAGAGAGAAAGACACAGAAAACTTTAAAAAAATATATCAAACAAGAAAAAAATGCTGATTCCCAAATCAGACATTGCATCTTCTCTCATGCACTTGACAAGGTGAGCTAGGATGGATTTACACTCAATTTCTCACTCAATACTACTGATTGAGCAGACACTAAAAATTTGAAATACAAATGCAAAACTCTTATGGCCCATTTTTATGATAGTTTTATGGTACTCTTTGAAGCTTTGTAATTGCATGGAAAAGGGCGACCGGTGGAATCAGCTAAACTTGTCTTTTTGTGCTCCACAAAAGAATGACAGCCTTCTGGGTGGCAGAATGATCTAGGCTACAGAAGATTGTGGGAAAGTATGTATCAAAGCAAAAAAAGACTGTACCAGTGAGTGTTTCTTTCTTGAGCTGAGGTCAAAGGTCGTCTGGTAGAGCATCTCCACAAAGTTCTTCAAGCAGGGCACATTCACTTCATTCTTCACCGCCTTCCAAAAACACACAAGCACAAACATATAAGTCCTCACGCTGAGCTACACCCGCTTGGTGCACAACAGCACACAAATCACTCAGAGCTATTCATCTTGTCAATGCAAAACGAAATACATTTCAATTGTGTTTCTGTAGCAACTCATTCCACAAGCTCCACCTCAAACCACTTGACAAGACATGTACGATCATGAACTCTGCAAAACAGTCTCTGAGCCTCTGTCAAATGAACTGGTTCACCGTTTCAAAGATCCAATGTGTTTGAATCGGTTTAAAACAAAAGGGAGCCAAAGCCTTTCTTAAAATATTGTTTATACTTAAATGACTGTCTCATTAAAAGTCCGCAGCTGGGCGCAAATTGAAAAACCTGGAATGGGACTGCAGCGGAGTGTTTACAGATCGCACATATTCTGATTTGAATTAATGGAAAGTTGTGTAATGTTCTGTATTGCCATATTGTGAAACTACGCTAATTTAAATCAGAGTTGATGTAGCAATGTTGCAATTTATCCAGAATGTGTTAGATTTCTGCAGTACGCATGTGAAATCTGGCTCATAGGAATGATTTTTGCACAGGCATGAATGATATTATATCATTTAAACAAATGGAGAGCTCTGCGGTACTTACAGCAGCTACAGGGATGAGGATCTCAACAAACAGGCCAGCCAGTGCATGTTTGATATCTTTGTCCTTCACCTCCAGGAAATACTGAGCACATTCCTGCTTCACCAACAGAGACACACATAACAAAACATTTAATTAATAAATGCAAATCTTCACACTGATCATTTGAGAGAAACTCATAAATGTCCAGTTTTAGTAACTGAAAAGGATGCACCACTATTAAATCTTTTGTAAGGCCTGCACACTCACACACGGTGGCTGGAGAAATATGAGGTCTAAAGTAAAATACAGCACCGCTTTGCAGCTATTGGCTCAATAAAAATCTCTGGATTACGGTGCTTGTTAAGTGCAGCACATACTGAGTGTGGGATTTCACTGCCTGTAACTGGCTAATGTAAAGGAATTGCTCCACACAGTCCTGATGGCAAAGGTAGGGCCAACACATTAAGACTGTTACTCAAGAGATTTTATGAGGCATGACTACAGAGAACTCGCAAATAAAACAAAAGTAGTACTGTCTGAACGACAATAGAGTAGACGAGACTCGATATGTATTGAGAGTGATGATGTGGCACATTCCACAAAAACGGAACAAAAAAGGGCCTGAAATGTTGAAAACAATATTTACAGTATATATTTATCTTCTTTTTTTTCAACAAATGGTCGTTTAAAAGAGGTGCTTAAGTTTGCTTAATTCAAAATAATCAAACAATTTTATACGAGTCATTCTGTTTTTTGCATGCAATTCACAATTCATAACTGGGACATGTCTTTGGGACAAAGTTGAATGTTTTTGGTCCATAAAGTTATATCAAAAATATTTTTTATACAAATAACTGAATATCTATTCAAGAGATTTTGTAAAACTTGCGTTGATGTTGTGGGATTGTTTAATTGTTGAGAAGGTCAAGCTCCCTTTTATGCTAGATAACAGTCGATTTAACAAATTTACTAGATTTTAAAAATAAATTTATATATATATATATATATATATATATATATATATATACAT
>JAFVLL020034124.1:35704-51120 GCA_021397915.2 Tor tambroides
CTTTCAGGACACCGCTTTGTCTCTTGGAGTTCGGCAAGCGAAGCACAGTGCCTTACATCGCAGAGCCCACAAACCCTCAGTGCAGCCCTGAGTCTAGGGTTAAGACAGAGCCAACATGGACAAACACTAGCCCCAGTTTCCCCTCCACAGGGGCTCCAGCGGGGCCTCAGTGGGGGACTTTGAGCCAACATGGAGATCACAGTGGGTATCAAGGAATGCATATGGCAAAACTCGGCCGAGAAGCGGAGCTCGTTCGTCGGGAAATATTAAGGTGGCGTATTATCATAAAGGAGAGGGCAGCCTGTGACTTACATCCATCCCAACAGCTATTCAACTCGCTATTTTTGCATTAGTCGTTACCCTCTACTGAGCTCTCTCTGATTGAACAGTGCATTACACAAATGTACAAGGAAAAATACTGCTTTTACACTATACATTTTCTAAAATATATACAGAGTAAAATAAGTTATTGATATTTCCATGAGTTGCAGCCAGTTTGCACTTCACCTGTGCATCTCGGTTTGTTAACGTGCATGTATGAGAGAGAACGGGTGTGCAAATATCAGTCCATGTCAAACGCACTCGCACGCATACGCTCGCACTCGTCCTCACGCGCACGCACGCAAGAGTCTATGGTTTCCTACAGGCAGCTACTTATTTGGTTATAGATTAAGCGTTTTGTAAGAGCGGCCCAGTGAAAGCTGAAAGTTCTCCCCGATGCAGGTCAATAAAGTTAAACAGATAAACCTCTCTTTATAGGAGGGTACAGCCCCCCAGCTTACAATTACGTGTTAAATATCCTAACATTTACAACCTAAGACTGTTAAAAAATACATTTCTCAAAAAAATATTTGTTGTAGGCTTCTCTTTCAAGCATGCTTTTTGCGATCGACGATGTGACAGTCTCGCTGATCCACCGCGATACTCTGATTCTCACAATAACGCTCCAAATCCCATCTCTGCCCCAGTGCACAGTGGGGCAGACGGATGCGGATCGCTCTAAAAGGACACCACCTAGAGGTCATAGGTCATTCCGCCAAAAAGCTTCAAATTTAGCATCATTATCGCCCAGTGTCCCTCCTAATGGTTCTTGACCAGTCCTGTTCTTCGTACTTTTTCTGACATCTGGAGAAGTTAAACTACTGGAGAAAGGGGGAAGGAAAAACGTGGTACGTGCGCAATAGTTTCGAGTAACTAATATCCACACATTCTCTAGCCCTTTGAGATGAAGTCTACGTGAAAAATCTCCAAACCCGCCGCCCCGGAGGAAGAGAGTTGAGTCGTGAAGCTCTCACAGTCCAGTGCTGAGGACTGTGTTTTGCGTGTTGATTTGCGTCTGGATGTGGGTCGTGGGGGTCGGGGACAGGATGCGCGTCTGGTGGGTGTGCGTCTGAGCCTGGCAGAGAGCTTCGCGGATCTGGAGGTTGAGCTCCATGAGGCGTGCGCTGGCCTGAGAAAGATCCCTGCTGGGGCCCACCACGGCCAAACAGCCTGTCTGACCCAGAGTCTGGTGCCTGAAGTAAATGTGCAGCAGCGTCTGCACCGCATCATCCCTCTCGCTGCCAAATATGTCATTAGGCCACAGGCACCTGAGGGAATGGAGGGAATAGGAACATATCAGATTTATGCAAAAGAGATCTACAGGAGGTCAACAAGATGCTTAATTCCATTATGGATCCTAACTAGACACGATGTGAAATATGTTTCCAGCGACAAGCAATTTGTCTGTCTGAAATCGGCCAATCAGAATATATTCGATGTTTAACATGCAAACTATGTAGAATGAGATTTTGGACCAATGATGTCGTTATGTGGGCGAAGCTACTGTACTCCTCTACTGTAACACCACAGGAAGTGACTGACAATATGGTGCCTTGTCATGTCTGGTTAGGATGAAAAGAGTTAAAAAGAGTTTCTTGATACTTTATTGCTTATTGCTAGTTATTTGCGAGCATATAAATGTTTATATTTATTATTAAGGAGACTGTAGATGGTTCACACTCTGAAAAACTAGACAAAGTCCTTAACAAAAAGAATCAATAATTTTAATAGAGCAAGAGCAGACGTTTCAGCCATCCAGCTATTCTCAATGCTCATAATGAATCAACACCAGACATGCAGTCAATTAGTACTCAGTAGATAATCAAGAAATAAGTAACATGTGCAATGGGAGGGGCTTCAGGCCAAACCCAGAGGGCAAGTAGACACACAATTCTTTTTATAGAAAAGTTAACAATATTTATCTCTAAAGGAGAATAAAAATATTTACAAAAAACATGAATAGTTTATCTCTTCATTCATCCCTTTCGGGAAAAGACTATTGAGTTCAAAAATCCAAAAAGATTCTCTCCGTAACAGTTTTTTGTCTAGATCACCACCTCTCCTGTTTACATTACCTTAAACTCCAGTCTTTTACACATCCGCACACACGTAAGATATATAACATCAAGCAACTGATTACATGTAAATCTACCTACGTGGTGTACATTTTGATTTGCCCTTGCCCATTGTTGTATGTAGGCAAAACTATCAGGGCTTTACGAACGAGAATTTTGGAACATTTGAGTGCAATTAGGAGATGTGATGCAACTTCGTCTGTTTCCCAACATTTTCAACTAGCTAATCATGCTATTTCTGACCTGAAATTTCTGGGCATCGAAAGAGTTTTGCCTAAAAGGAGAGGTGGTGATCTAGACAAAAAACTGTTACAGAGAGAATCTTTTTGGATTTTTGAACTCAATAGTCTTTTCCCGAAAGGGATGAATGAAGAGATAAACTATTCATGTTTTTTGTAAATATTTTATTCTCCTTTAGAGAGATAAATATTGTTAGCTTTTCTATAAAAAGAATTGTGTGTCTACTTGCCCTGGGTTTGGCCTGAAGCCCTCCCATTGCACATGTTACTTATTTCTTGATTATCTACTGGAGTACTAATTGACTGCATGTCTGGTGTTGATTCATTATGAGCATTGAGAATAGCTGGATGGATGAAACGCCTGCTCTTGCTCTATTAAAATTATTGATTCTTTTTGTTAAGGACTTTGTCTAGTTTTTCAGAGTGCGAACCATCTACAGTCTCCTTTATACTTTATTGGTTTTTACGCACCTGGACTTACAATTAGCCTTCATCTGAGCGCAACAATATTTCCTTGTCTTCTATATTTATTATTAAACCTGTCATAATTCGATCTTCTAGTGAAACAACAGACTTCAACAGACTGGTGAGGTATGTTGGATTTCACCAATCATTTAGTTGCTTAAGCTCCGCCCCTTTCTTAGAATCACCTGAAAGCTCACATTCAGATCTGCCTCTATCCAAACAACAACTGACGGACAGAACACGCTCACATTTTTTTCTGTTTTGATAATTTATTACACTTGGATGTACATCACAATATTTCAGCTTCATTGCAATGTTAAAGTCACCATGAAATCAAAACAGACAACTCCTGTTTTTAAACTAAATATTGCAGTGTTTTTTTGACTCTATTAGTATAGGACAGTGTAGAAGCGACAGGAAGCGAAGTGGGAGAGAGTGAGTGCGGGCGGAAACCGGAAAGGTCCTCGAGATGGGATTCAAACTCAGGACGGCCGTAGCGCAACGGTGCTAAACTTGACATTATTTTTTTTTTTTATTAATAGTACTAAGATAGCAGAAATTGGCAAATAACCACGATCTACTTTTTTTTTTTTTTGTGTCCAATAAGCCAATTCATTGGATACGGTTTCACTGCGACTTCAAAGTCCAGTTATCTTACCTGAAGGCTTTAACTTGAGCAATGGCTGTGCTGAAGTCCCGTGCTCTAAGGCTCTCGATGAGTGAGTGGATGGCCGTCTCTGTGTTTGACTGGTCCACTTCGAACTCTCCCACTCCCTCCTGTCCATTACCTACTGACTCCGCCTCCTTCAGACAGCTCTCTAATATGGCCAGCTCCTCTGACATGTTAGTCACCTGAGAAACACACAAGCACCACAACATTTTAAATCAACATTTAGTCAATATTCTCACAACTCTGACTAAACCATTCGTGAAAAATGACCAACTTGCCAATACACAATCAATCAGTTGACAAAATCATTAAAACCTATCATATTAAGCATAAACATATTGAAAATTGAAACTGATATTCCTGAGGCAATGCGTATTAACTCAAAACCATGTCATCCCAAGCTAAATATATGAGAACTGTTATATGATTTCTACATAACAGAGGTCGCTGAGGTCTGTGTGTGTATGTGTGCAGTCTATAAAGTGTAAGTGGGTTAGTATTGATGAGCAATAAGCTGAATGGCTTTGCTCTGGTCTGTGTTAAGCATATCAGTCTCTCTCAGTGAGCATAATGAAGTTATGCTGCACTAAGATCATTATGTGCAGTCAGACCTTTATGTGTGTCCATACTGGCACACATTAGCACAAACTACCATGAAATCCAGAGAGAAAACTGACCATCTTCTGTCTATATGTGTGTGCTGTAAGAGCATCTTGCTAGCCTAATATCATGCACAATGTTTGTGACACTCGAAAAAGCCACAACAGCATAAATAAGATTAGTATTTCTTGTTAATTTAACTAATTTATACGTATGCTTATAGCATCTTTTCACACGACTACTTGCAAAATTCTATCTATCCATTTATATCTTGAAACTGCATGCTAATGCTGTGATAATCTATTGAGACAATGACACTGACATGCTGCAATGGTCAAAGATATCCTTCTAACACAATTCCACATAGAAAAAAAATTAAAGGGACAGTTTGGGCAAAAATTATAATTCCTTTATATGTTATAACCATGTCATTTCATTTTAGAAACACAAATGTAGATATTTTTAATGAAACCTGAGCGATTTCTGTCCCAGGATTGAAAATCAACGCAAACAAAACTTTGACGCTTTAAAAAGTTCATAAAGTCAGTATAAAAGTATTCCATCCTTATTCCAATAAATCAAATTTTCTAAAGAGACTTGACTGCATTATATGATGACGAGATTTAATTGAGGCTTTTATTCACATATAAACATTGATCACATCAAATATGGTAAACAGATGCTCAAATGTATGTGCAACAACAATTGAGATTTGTTCTCATGCATCATGCAAGCATGGTTGGGCTTCTGTTTACCATATTTAATGTGTTCTGTATATGTGCATTGATCTCTCAGGTTTCATTTAAAATATCTTCATTTGTGTTTTGAAGATGAACAGATGTTTTATGGGTTTGGAACAACTTCAAGGTGAGTAAATGAGAATTTTCATTTTTGACTGAACTAACCCTTTAAAAATGGTGCAGACTAACTAATTAATGACACGACACACAAGCAGAAACAAACCTCTGCCTCTCTTTTGATGGTGTCCACTCTGCTGATGAGTTTGCAGTAGGCCTGAAAGAGCAGCAGGAGCTGGAAATGCAGCTTATATAGCCGTCGACACAACTCCAGCTCCTAAAGAAACAGACAGAAAAGAAGGAACATGACACCATCACCTTAACATCTTTAGTTTTAATCCTCTGCACAGTCAGCAGCAAAACAGCATAATCAGATGAATGAACAAACAGGGGGATGGATGGATGAACATCCTGGCTTTGAGACGGAGAGAAGGGTTAGCAAGGTTTCACCCTGGTAAATCATTTTGTACAACGTGGACCGTGTATGATTCCCTTATCAGAACGAAACGCTGAAAAGAGTGATGTTTCTGGAAAAAGTCAGATCCGAATTGCATGATCCAAAATATGTCAGGAGTGAGCAGAGGGGGCAGCATGCAAAAATGGCAGGAACAAGAAATCTAAGCTACTTTTCTCTTCCGTCCTCCGCTAAGATGTCCATGGACACACTCCAATCACACACTGAATGGATAATGTGTGTCAAACTTTCTAGAAGCATTAAAAACACTAATAACCCATTAGCAAATTAGAATTTAGGTAGCAAAGTCAACACTGTAAGTATGCAGAACTCTTTTAAGCCATTAAATAATGAAGTTCATTAATGAAGCATGTAGTGATGATATATGAATGATCATGAATTAGACACATCTGTAGTAGTGTTAAGAGATCAGATGTAGGGGTTGTTGTGAATTCTGATTGGTTGTGCAGATGTATCAGTGAAGAACAGATGAATGTTCAGTGTGCGTGGCTGAATCGAAAAGGATTGTGACAGGCTCTAAAATATGATAAACCACTTACTGCAAGCATTTCCATTTGCTAAGCAAGAAGAACAGCGGGTCACAAAAAAAAAAAAAAAAAAAAAAAAGGAAACACAGGAAATGAGAGAAAGACCAAAAATTAGTGTGCTGATAACACCCCAAGACCACCGTAAGAGAGACAGAGAGAGAAATATTGCAGTCTGTTGATAATTAACAAATGACACAAAAACTGCAGTCACATGCAATGCATTCTAGGAGAAATGACCGTTTTCCCCAGTTTCACGTACACTCAAACAATTGTAACATTGCTAAATATATGCAAAATAGATAGAAAAGGGAAATTAAAGAGAGTAAGAGAAGTTGAGATAAATGTCAGTAAGAAAGAAAAATATCAACTGTGGCATCACAAAATTGCAAAAGCGCTTAACATCACAGAGAAAACAAAGATGCTGTTTGCTGGGACAGCAGTGACTAGGATGAATAGAGGAGTAAGATATGAAGAGCATAAAGGTAACTTAGCCTCTACCATAAGAGATGGACTGACAAAGAAAAAGTGCTTACGCCAGTCTTCAGGGTCACATGATTTTCATAAATCATTCTAATATGCTGGTTTGGTGCTCAAGAAACATTTATTTCTACCAATGTTGAAAACATAGCACCTTAATATTTTTATGGAAACTGTAATACGTTTTTGCCCCAAAAAAGTGCAAAAACAGCATTTATTTGAAACGGACATCATTTGTAACATTATAAATATCTTTATTCTCACTTTTGATCAATTGAATGTGTCCTTGTTGGATAAAAGTATTAATTGCTTTCAAAAAAATATTAATGACACTAAACTTTTGAAGAATAGTGCACTTTTCTATTTTTGGAGAAAATCTACTAAATTGCGTGGATAAGAGATGTGCAGAACTTGAAATGAACAACAGACATTTGAAGTTTGCAGAAATCTGCCCTAGAATCACATCTGCTTACATTCATACAGAGATTCTTACATTCTTCTTTATTTTTCAGAGATGAATAGAATTGTTTAGAGCACAAATGTTCACATTTGTGTGCTCAAACAGAAACATGCAGTGAGGTGAGTTTGTGGAAGTGTTTTTTTTTTTTTTTCTACCTGAGCTTGAGTGTTGGGTCGCTGGTTATTGTCTTTATCACCGAAGGTCTTTCTGCAGTTATCCAACCACTGCAAGGGGAAGCAGAAATGAGACACCATATTAACCAAAAAGCAGAGAAGTGCAGGTGGAAATTTCTGATGTTGTGGATGTGAGCAGAGACAGATGACGTTTCTGTGAGTGCGAAACTGAAATAGAGGGAGAGACGAATAGTGCGTATGGGAGTGTGCGTGAGGTAAATTTAATAAGAGTCTGCTACTTAGCAAATTAGGGTCTGTTTAAGCACAGAGGGGGTCGGCACATAATGGTGTAGAGGCAGTGCCTGTGTCTCATCCAATTACTGTCCTCTAGTCATCCACTATCCCATCTGCCCCCTCTACTCCCCTTCCTGAGCCTGTCCACCCAGCTAAATGATTTAGTGCCTCCATGAGGCTATTCTTAGTGACCATGCATGGAGAGAAATTGGCTGCTGTAGATTCCAGATGGGTGCTAACGGAAGCTAACGCTGGCTAAATCAACTCACGTCCTTATATAATTTAGTAGCCAACAATAACGGCAAAGAGATGTCAAGGAGCATTTTATGATCCTGCACTGTCAGCTTTTTCTCCTCCACTGCAAAACCTCAACATGACCCTTTAAAGATGGGTTTAAAGTTTAACAAACCGTACAGGAAATTCCCAGATTGTTTATAAGTCTACCAGAATTTGGTATAGCTGAAAACCAGTGCACAGTTTCTGACTAGAAACTGTGAGACGTTCTTTCATTATTCCATCAGATTTAAAGAACCATTTTCAGTGAGTAACTTAAAACAGTAAAATAGTAATATTATTAAAAATTTAGAATAACTATTCTACTGAAATATTTTAAATATTATAATATTTTCTAATTACATTTTAAAATGTAATTTATTCTTGTGATGGAAAAGCTGAATTTTCAGTATCTATTACTCCAGACTTCAGTTGTGCTGCTTAATATTTTTTTGGAAACCGTGATACAATTATTTCAGGTTTCTTTGATAATTAGAGACTTCAATGAAACAGCATTTATCAGAAATGTTTTGCAACATTATAAATCTCTTTAGTCACTTTTGATCAATTCAATTAATCCTTGCCAAATAAAAGTAATAAAAACATCATTTTTGAAATGTAGGGCATCTGCACAAAACTGCATATTAATATTCACGTAATGTGCAGGTACACGCTCACAAGCACTCATTTTTACCTGGAAGAGTCGTGAGAACACATGGAAGGTGTAAACAGCACAAGACCCATCCGAGTCCGACAACATCTGGTTGACATGGCAACGCCAGGCATCCTCCTCATCATCATAAGCTACGGGTTGGAATGCTGCCAAAATAGCCGAAAGAAAGGGCGACGGAGGTGGAGAGGCCTGGAGTTCAGGAAAGCCGTCTGCATCGCCCTCATCTTGACTGTAAACAGAGATGAAAAGAGCAAGACTTAGACACATATAGAGTCACGAGCACCAACACAAAGCGTTACATCATTCACGAAGGAAAAACGTAAACAGGGACACGCTGTTCTTTCTATCAAGCTCTCCCTCCTCTCTCTCGCTCTCTCACTGCAGATGTCCTGTGCTGCAGTGTTGTTACAGTCCAAATCTACTGCAGAGGCACAGAAAAACAACATACAGACAAACACACACACACTCACAGGCCTGTAGGGCCGAAGAGCTTGATGAAGCAGACCGAATAGAAGAATCTGAGACCAGTGCTGCTGAAGGATGTGGAGGACATTGCCTTCATCTTCATCTTCACTAACAGCTTTTATCGTTCCCTTCACTGTCTTCCTGCTCTGATGCTTTTTTCGCTGTTCCCTCTCCGAGCTTTTCACCTCACGTGTTAGCCTAAATTCTCCCGCTGCGTTTGTGACGTTCTCCGTTTTTCCCTCACTCCCTCCCCCGCTCTCTGCTGCTGCACCGCACACGAGCGTTTCCCACACACGGCTACAGCTCTCTTTCTGTTCAATGGATCTCAGCCATAGAAAGTTGCCAGGAAGAGCACAGAAAGGCCCTCACCGCGCAGTGCATGCACAAAAATCTAATTAGAGCCCTTTGTTGAATCGCTGCCTTTAATTTTTATTAATCGATCATGGAATAGCCGGACACATCAGGGCTTAAGGGATGATATATAGCACTGCAGAGGAAGTGTGTGTGAGAGAGTGCGTGTATAAGAGTGAATAAAGTGAGTTTGTGGGGGGACTTTCTGATGTGCTCACATATAGATGGCTGACCTTCATCAAGAGCAATGATGTTGTCAAGTATGAGATCACCATTCACAGCATTAATAAAACTCATCCTTATTATTCACGGCAGAAGATGAGCAACTTTAGAATAAGGACCAATTCTCACTATTAACTAGTTGCTTATTAGCATGCCTATTATTACCATATTGGCTGTTTATTAGTAGGAGAACATATTCTGCATGACTATATTCTACATCCCTAATCCTATCCAATACCTAACCTTAACAACTACCTTACTAACTATTAATAAGCAACAAATTAGGAGTTTATTGAGGCAAAAGTCATAGTTAATGGTTTGTTAATAGCGAGAATTGGACCTTAAAATGAAGTGTGACCAAACAAACAAACATAGATGACTACACACAGGTTTACCTCACACAACGTAATGTATTATGACATCAAAAGTAAAATAAATCTGCAGTCCACTTGAAAAATCATGTTTATGTGAAGCATGTGAAATTAAATTTTGGAAGTATATCAACATATACTTTGGGTATTTATACTACTGTATCTTTCAAAAGTTTAGGATCAGGAAGATTTTTTTAAGAAACTGATACTTTTATTCGGCAAGGATGCATTAAATCAATCAAAAGTGAGAGTAAAGATATTTATAATGTTACAAAAGATTTCTGTTTCAAATAAATGCTGTTCTTTGGAATCTTTCATTCATATGATCCTGAAAAGAAATGTGTCAAAAAGGAAAACATTAAGCTTTACCGTAAATTTAGTTTTGCCACCAATGGTATAAATTACATTTTAAAACATATTTAAATAGCAAACAGCTATTTTAAACTGTAATAGTATTTCACAATATTACTATTTTGACTGTATTTTTGATCAAACAAATGAAGCATTTATGAATATAAGACACTTCTTTCAAAACCATTTAAAAAAAATCTTACCAACCTCAAACTTTTGAACGGTAGGGTACATAATTCCATTTTTAACAAACTTTTTGCCATTTGTGCTATTTTAATTCTACTACACTCTCAAAATATTGTGAGCAGCCTAACTAGACAGCATCTTAGGTGCCCTCCTGACCAAAGTTATAATAGGCAATAAAAGGCAACTGGGCAGCCTTTAAGTGTATATTTCATAATTGATCATTTCATGTTGCATTTCATGTGAGAACAGCTAGTTGTGTAACCTGGCATTTGAGTAATACATGTACTTTGGTTAGGATGCTGCCTTGAAGGTAGCTGTTTATGTTGGTAGTAGAACAGAGCCATGACTGACTTAACTTTCAACCCCATAAATGATTACTTCAGAAATCACAGACCAACCTGGACATTCCGAAAAAATCCGCCTCTTCTTCCTCGCATCTGTCATCTAGCTCTTTCAGAGCCAGTGTCACGTCCTCCTCACATACTGAATCAGGGGCTGAGTCCAGAGCCAGGGGCAGAACCGTCTCCTCCTCGCACATGGAGTCCAAGGTGGAGTCTATGACGGGGGGTGGCAGCACCGACTCCTCATCAAAGAGGGATCCAGGCGGGCTGTCCACAGCCGGTGGCGGAGGGGGCGCTGGGTCCAGGTCATCGGTGGGGTCCTGGGAGTCAGGTAAGTCACAGAGCTCAGGGGGGTCTGAGGGAAAAGGAGGGGCACTCCCAAACCCCGTATCCTCACTGACACTGCTGCTCAATTCATCTGCTGCAGTTACAGTGGCATCCTGTAATTGTGAACATGACAGTAAAGGGCAGTCAGGACTGGGGCAAAGAGGAAAACATGTATTTTGGGGGACAATAAATTCCTCTTCTGAGTGCTTTATACTTTAATAACACACAAAACTGAATCTTTGAATCTTCTTGTGTGCACTAAGCACATCACTCCAGAGCTGTTGCTGTAGAAACTGTAAATATTTTTAGTGAAATAGAAAGGACTATTTATTTGGGTCCACATTCAGGCTAGGTGGTGAACATTACACTTAGAGTGAACATCACCAAGGGACTCTTAAGCACCGCCACTCACAAAATGGCCTTGCTTTACACGTTCAGTGCTTCTATTATGAGAGGAAAAATCAATAATGGTACAGGGCTAATCTTTCACCATTGACTTGCGATGCAAATGTGACCAGCTGAGGAATAAACCTATGACATCAGAGGATCTATATTAAATGGAGCACTGTATTTCCATTCATAAATCACATAAATGCACCGAGCTAAATAGCAGCGGACTATAAAATCAATCAAACTCATGGGGAAACATCTTTACCCTGAGCCTCACAACATGTCTGACAATCAGGACTCCATGGATACTTACATAAGGCAATATTCATGTATCTCGCTTGTCCTTTTTATGTTCGCAGGTATGTAAGATATCACCACATTTAACTTAAAAATAATAAATAACATGCTGCAATTAATGTTTTTGTTTATTTTACATAAAATGTACCATATGAACTTGGGCTCTGTAAAAAAGTAATTGCTTCAGACACATTAGCCAAACATAAAATGTTATGCAGATTAACTGAAAATGGCAATATATCAGTCGACCACTACTTACAACTGACTGGCTGAAGGTTCAAACTTCAAACAATCAATCAAACAAGGAATGTTTGACAATGTCACATGAGCTCAATGTCTGTAAAGCTCAAGATCTTTGATGTACAATGGATGTTATCATTAAGTTTAAATTCCAGGACACAACAGGAATGATGGTAAAACATCTCTGAGAACAAACTGTTCCATCTCAGACTCATGTTTTATTCAAACATACCTTAAGTAGACAACCAAGAAAAAAAAACAAAAAAAAAAACATCTAATTGAAAGAACTTGAGTTTCTTTTTTCTTCTTCTCCACCTGTCTATTTATGAGTCTAATGCATTAACAGAAGAAGGGAGGGTGGCGTGGAGCCAAAGTAGAGGCGGTATTAGAGAAAGCTTTTAGGCGTTCTTGGCTGTGGTGGCCAAGCAGATGAGTAAGACTATCGATGGTTTTATCTGGACTCATTACTCTAAGAGCTGGAGAATGACAGGCAAGATGCCCTTGAGCTGATATTGAGGTATGACTGGACTGGACTCAACTGGTCTTGGCTGGACTGAGTAGGTATTGATCAAAAGTTGTTCATTCATTAACATCAACAGGAGGGATATATTCTGCTATGAATTGTGACCAGGGGACATACAGAGTTTCATTTTGACTGAAAATCATCTGAACAGTGATGGTTGTGTGTATGAAGGTTGACCTAGGGGAACATCCTAAAGAGATCATTTTTCTAAAGCAGAACTGTGTCATTTAATCATCAACTACATGAACAGGAATAAAAAAAAAAAAATTAGATATCAGCAGTTAGTTAAGTTACAGTGTTAGTAACACGGCTGGCTAAAGCCTGTTAGCAGTCTTTAATGTTCTCTCAGTCGGGCTGTGCCTTTTTTTTACTTGATAACTACTGCATGCTCTTTAATTTAAAGGGATAGTTCACCAAAAAAATTGTTGCCACTTATTCACCCTTATGCCGTTCCAAAAGGCATGACAACAGAAACACAAAATACACTTTGAAGAATCTTCACACTGCACTTTGCATACAATGAAAGCATTAAGTGACCAGGGGTTGTCAGGCCTTAAAAGGAAAACAAAAGAGCTCCATAAAAGTGGCCCAAACCGCTATATTCAAAGTCTTCTGAAGACCTACAACAGCTTTCTGCAAGGAACAATAATGTAGTCGTTATTCATTAAAAGCCTTCCCTTCAACTGTAGCGCTCGCATATTCAAACTTGATGTCAGTAACACAGAATGTCATTGGTTAACATTAAATTTCAGTCTGTTTATAATATAAAGCCATCATATTGTTTCAGAAGACTTGAAATATAATGCATGAATAATATGGACTACTTTTGATGGAATTTTCTGCATAGACAGCACGTGGTCATTGCTTTCATTCTATGGAAAAAAATCAGTACATTCTTCAAAATGTCCTTATTTGTGTTGCACAAAAAAAACAAAAAATCTCATGTTAGGGGATCCGGCCTTTTAAATCTCGTAGAATGGTGGGTTTTCACTAATACTCACGATGATGTTGCAGGTCCATGGATAGAAGTGAGTGGTCTTCATCAGAGCTTAAAGCGTGTTAACGTCTGTTTTTCAACCTTTCTGGGACCAAATTTGAGGTAGTTCTAGCACAGCAGGCCTGAGGTGTATGTTTGTCTTGATAATCTCTCCCCCAATCAAACAACAAGCAGGCAAGCAAGCCCCACCCTCACAGCAGTCAATCATTATCTAATGGCAAGCATCCCATAAAGCAACACCCAGCGCGAGGAAAAGAGAACGTGCCAGTATTCTGGCAGAGGAAACAGATAGTGCCCAGTGTTCAAAACACAACACTTTCCGGAAACACTTTGGCAGCAAAGTCTGCATTAAAAGCTTGAAATTGACACTTTTGGATGATACAAGATATTTGATAGGTAAGAAAACAGCACCAGCTGACTTCACAAAAGAGCAAAAAGCAAATGGCTAAATAGCACCCGTGCACCACAATTTATTGAGACTCCTGATTGACCCCACCTCAGGCAGCTGGCTGCTATTGCTGTCAGAGTGGGCTGTCTCAGGGGTGGGGCTGTCTGGGCAGGGCAGTGGTGGGGTGGGCGTGACCTCTTCTGTCAGGACACTACTGGAGGACTCTTGCGACTGCTGGAGGGAGTCCATATGATTGGATATGGCATCATCGGTTGCTGAATCACTATTAAGCTGTGTAAAAAAGAAAAATGAATCAGTATTTAGCAAAAAATGATATCTTCATATGATATCTTCATAATGCATTTGCTGTAGAACTCTCTGCCCTAAAGTAAGTGTTATGCTGCATGTACATATAACAGATCAATGAAAAGTAGTTTGTGAGATCTGTACTTCTTAATATTCAATTCATCTTTTATCATGACAACATGCGACATGCCAGAAAAATAATGTGAGCCTGTCAAGACCAATTACATTTCAACTTTCAGTCTTGTTCAAACAGTGTAGGAAGAAAGAGACAAAAACAGGAAAAGGAAAATGACTTTCACTCAGCAGTTTTCTTAAGCTCTGCTTAGTAGCTCATGCCCCATAGCAAGCAAAAGGGTTCAAAGATGTAGAAGAGAAAAACTATTTGAAGCCTTTTAAGTAATGAGAAGGCCCACAAGGAATATGCTGTTTTGCTTTTTTTCCTCTGCATTTTCTGTTGATTTTTGAGAGAATAAACATGTTCAAATGTGTTCAATTAATGTCTGGAATATATTACATGATTTGCAGTCTGAACGAGTTAATGCAAGTTGTACTAGTATGCTTCTGTGTGAGTTTATTGTGTTCAGAACAAGTTAAAAGTGTGTTAGTGTGTAATCTTCAGCCAGCAAGTGTACGATGCCCAGTTTTTCTTCGTAACCATTTACAATGTCTGCAAATGTATGATGCCCATTGTTTTAAAATGTGTTCAGATTTTAAAAGGTGCATAGAGTATTCCAGCCTTAAGTGGAAAGTACTATCATCTTGTTTTAAACTAAAAGTATAATCCAATTATACAAATAATTACACAAGATGTTTCAATTTTGTGGAACTCTGCAGAGTTGTGTCTGTGTGCAGATTCTGTGTGGGCCTCTTAAATGACATCATGCTGTCAAGGGTCTAAATAACTATGGCAAAGTTAGTGTAACAATGCAAAACAGCTAGAATGTATTAAAGTTACTCTGGCTAATAAAAAGACAGAAAAAAATGGGTCCCCATCACCATACTTACCCAAAACAAATAACGCAACAAAATGAAATTAAGGGTCAAAGAAGGGTTTTGGAGTACTAAAAAAAGAATAGTTGGCTTGGCAGCAGGGAGAAGTGCGGAGGGCACTTGTCTAAAGACACGGGTTATGCAGAAAGCAAGCGTCTAACCCCGCCTAGGTAGGCCGTGGCAGCGTCTAAGCCCAATTTGGCGCACAGACA